>JBBPDB010089302.1:0-26735 GCA_037974465.1 Brachypetersius altus
GGACCCAGTGGTGGTGTGCTGAAGGTAGGATTCGAACCCATGACCTCTTGGTCCAGAGGCAAGTATCCTACCACTAGCCCACCACCACCCCCAAACCCAGAACAATAACAGATACAGTGGGGGAAACATGAACAAACAGAACAGAACCAGAAAAACAAACTAAAAAGCAGTGGCTTTAAACCGCCACTGGCCGGACCGTGACAGTGATTTGGAGCACAACACTACAAGCACCCCTTTTGGATCCCTAAAGAACCTTTCAATAGATGTTTTTTTTTAAAAATTGTTCATCTCATTAAAAAAATAAAAGATTGTCCACATTGTGCAAACATTCTTAGGTTTTGCCATAGGATTTATTGCAAAAATCCCTATACATTGTGCAAGTGTTAGATTGTATTAGATAAACTTATGTCACAGCCAAGAAAAACCAGGACCCTTTGATAAAAGGCCTAGAATTCGATTGTGTTTCCATACAGATATCAAAATACTTGTGAAGACAATTATTTTCACCAAAATTATTCTCCCTTGCCTGTGTTCTTAGAAACAATTAACACACGTTATAACTTATTTTGTTCTAAATGCCATGCAATGAACTGTTAGGCTGTACAGTATTTCCTAATTTCAATGTTCACCTCTTTTCTTTTTTAGCTACCTATTTTACATGTAAACCATTTGGAATTATTTAAAAAAAAAATACAATACATTTAGAAATGGAAGCACTTCATTCAGCTGTAAAATGGCAAACAGTTTCTGTTTTCAGTCCAAAACTTCCTTCAGATGGAGTTCTGTTTGGGAACCAAGTAGGAAGATGGTAATAAAAACTACAATCCAGGCCAAAAAATAGATGGGCATCTTAGGTTCAGGGGCCACACTATATGAAACTAAATCAACAAATCTCACATCTCAAAAACATTGCTAAGGCTAGAGATTTTGCATCACAGCAAGACATGGAGAAACATACACATGCGATCATAATCTAAAGGGCTGACTATTACAGTACTTTTCATACTGGCCTCTCACAAAGACGATTAGGCAGCTTCAGCTTATTCAAAAAGAGTTTCAGAACCAACAGGTTACTCCAGTCCGCAGGTCCAATACAAAACTGAATTTAAAAGTACGACTCATTTTTAATGTCACTCAATGGTGTGGTCCCTAAATATCTCTCTAAAAATGTTTGATAAATAGAAATATGGAAGGTGGCCAGTTACTGGTGCCTTGATCTGAAACTAAACAAGATGAAATGGAACCAGCCCACGGGCCTCAATTGTTCAAAGTTTCATGTTTTCTGCTGCCTTTTATGGATTTGCCATAATCCTAGTAGCAACGAGTAACAAAATGTAAAAAATCTAACTACTGCTTTACTGTATAGTGTATATTATGTAGCGGTAGGTATATGTAGTAGGTGTGTATGCTCTCAGTTTCGAAGCGCAGTGCTAGCTGGATGGCTGTGGCATTGCTCCTCTGATTCCTGATTGTGGTCTGAAACAGAGCTGTGGGCCATAAATCACCTCAGATAAGGCAGAACAGCTGACTAACCTATCTTTAAGAGGAGCTCAGTAAAAGTGTTTATGCATTTTCAGCTGCCTTAAGAGACAGAAGGGCCAAGGTCTCTGCGATCGATGTGGTGGGACTGTAGGTCAGCTCGACTGGGCTGAGGCGAGTCACACTGCCACAAGGGCAAGAACGCTTTAATGATCTAATTAAAAGCTCTTTCTACTCTCATTAGATTAATCAATAAAACCATATGCATATGTCTGGGTCGCAACAACGGCATTTTAAAAATTGGATTTTTTTTTTCTCACTGTGCAACACAGCAGGTCTCATCACCTCCTACACTTCCCACAGTGTTTTGCAATCTGTCTGAATAACCATTCATTTAATCTATAATTCATTCTCTATAATTAATCCTCACTTGGTACCCAGAGCCTATCCCGGCTCACCCTGGGCACATGTACCCACCAGGCACTCACACACGTATTGAATAACCACATGTATTGCATAAATATCTTTTAGAACTATAGTAGAACCCCTCCAGTCCAGCGGAAACACTGCCCTGCACAGAAGAGCTTGATAATGACCTGCTGAGCGGAATCAGGTGTGTCTGGGCAGGATTGGTCAACACTGTGCAGGGCAGGGGTCCCCATGGATCTGAAACGCCCTGTTGTGGGGAATCATGGCATGATTTGTTGTCCTGGACATCAGGGCAAGGCAATACAAGGATATTAATAGTGTCAGTCTGTTTTTCTGAGAATATAATGATAGCCTGTGGAACACTGACCAACTGCAAGAACAGAATCCCTGTTTAATTAGATTTTGTGCATCTCGGTGTGTGAAAAAGTGAATCGAAATTATTTGTGCTCAATTTTGACAGCATTAAAGTTGATTTTGTATGTCTGTTTCAACAATTCAGTTAAAACAAACATGAAAATATTTGTTATATTGCCAACCCGTACCGGACAAAAAGAATCAGACAGATGTTTAAACACACAGTTTTTCCCCAGTCTATCATTTTCCAAATATCTAAACAATAACCATCAAATAAAACAGAAAATCAGTAAAAACAAGGACTACAGAAAAACTATGAAGTAACAAATATGGAATAATGTAGAGAGCAAAAAGTGTGAAACCAATCAAATCCAGCGATGCCTAGACTTACGAGTTTAATTTGATCCGTGACGGAGCTCATAACTCAAATGACTCGTAGGTCAAATCAATTTTCCCATTGAAATGACTGAAATGCCATTAACCCATTCCAGACCCCCAAAAAACACAGCATTTTAAAAATGTTTTTAAATAAGAAAAATGTGCTTAGAAATAACGAATATTGTATAAAAACACAATGTACTGCAATAAACTGGTTGTATAATGTACAGCATTAGCCTTGGAGATCAGACGACCTGAAGATGTTTCGGCTGCTATAAGTTTAGATGTAATCCTCAGCTGCCTTCATGTCCACCCTCGCTGCCTCACCACGCCTGACACCGAAGTGCATGCTGGTCCTGTTTTTAAAATTCCTGAACCAGTCCCGACTGGCTTTCAACGGCTCGGCCGATGCCTCGTCCACCACAGCGCCTGGGGTCTGCTGCAGCAAATCAGCATAAACAGCTCATGCCTTCTCGCAGATTAGCGCCTCCGTCATGGTATCTCCTGCGAGCTGCTTCTCAATCAACCACCCCATCAGCAGCTTTTCCATGTTTTCACAGATAGATGTCCGCTGTTTACCAAATATTTTAACGCCCTTGGCTGGTGCAGATTGTAGAAGTGCTTTGCCAAGTCCACTACATGCACACCTTCGTCATGTTTTTCAATCATTTCTTTCTATAATCCAATGCACATCATCCGCTTCTTCCTCTCAGCTCTGTCTATCACACTCACTTTCTTCCAAAACACATCTCGAGTTTAGCAGGGACACTCATATCATGGTATCAGTGTGTATTCTATTTTAGATTACTTTAGAGAAAAAGCCACAAGGAAAAAAAAACGCAGCTGGAGGTCTAGTGGTTCGAGTGTTCGCTCTGCGATCAGAAAGTTGTGGGTTTGAATCCCTAGACATTTGAGAAGATTAATATTTGATTAATTTAGCGGATGCTTTTTGTGTGTATTATAGGTGATTGTAGTGTTAGGAGTCTTGCCCAAGGACTCTAATGGTGTAGTGTGGTGTCGCCCAGGGTAGGAAAAACACACACATATATAAAATTATGTTAACCTATGGTTCTCTTACTTTTATATTTCTGAAAGTATACATGTGAAAGGTATCAGAAGTGAAAGTAAAAAAGTGAAAGTGACAATTTTGTCATACGTGAACACACCACAGCACACAGTGTGAACAGCACAAAATACTTCCTCTGCATTTAACCCATTCACCAAGTGAAGCAGGGGGCAGCCAGGAGCACAGAGCTCAGGGAGCAGAGAACCCAGGGAACCTCAGTCCTGCCACTAGCAGTCTTGGAAATCGAACCCACAACTTCTGGATTAAAGAGCGAACCCTATAACCACTAGGAAACCAAAAACAAACAAAAAACACACACTGAAACTAAATAGAAACAATTCAGAGCTATAAGTACATTACTGCACTTCCCCCTGTAAACCTAATCTACTCAGTACTTTTATACTCTTTTCTCAGCCCTGGTCCACGTACCAAACCGCAGCACCAGTGGTGGCCAAGAGTGGCACAACAGAAGGAATCCACTTCGACAATAATGCGCCTGGTCAGCTGGGCGGACGACAGCCAGCACTGTGGTGCAGGAGCTAAATGCCCAAGCTGTGTCCCTGCAGGCGGAGTGATTAGCATCAATCACCTGCTCCTCTCCCAGACGCTAGCAGAGCTATGACAGATGAAAGGCACAATAATGGGAGGCACACGGCACCATGAGCCAGCCAGGCCCATCTAGAACAAAAAATCAAATCTGAGTCTGAAAGGAGTGGCGGCTCCTGAAACAAGTGAGGAAAGCACCCAAGGTCAGAAGATAAGTTGATTCTCGTCGGGGTGAGACACCGGCGGATGATATCTGCTGTATGAGATTAGAGCTTTCCGCTGGATCCATAATGTGCACTTGATGCGCCGCTCAGGAGAGATTAATGAAACGCCCGGGGGAACGTGGAAGATCCAAGCATTCCTCAGTACCATTGAACAGGACATGGAGGCAAGACAGCTAAACAAAACAAAACATTTCCAACATCAAGCCTCAAATCCAAAGGAGCAGGACCAGAACCGGTTAAATATACTCAAATTATCCACAAGAATTATCATTATTACAATGATTATTATGGGTGGACTTCTTTTCCTCCGGCAGTTTTTCAAATATTGGCATGTTTCCAACATCAAAACATTCATTAACATCTGATGTAGTGAGCATGTAGTCAAATTTTAGATTGTTTAAAATGTAATTTTCGTGGTAAAGTCACCTCTGTAATGTGTAGGTAGAAGAGTGGAGGGGTGAGCTAAAGACACAGACTCAAACAGACTTCAAGACACTAAAGCTCAGATCAGTTTTTTAAAAAAAAAAGAGTTGTCACTCTTTGCTGTGGTTTAATTCAAAATGATCAGCCTGTCAGTGCAACTATGTGCACTTTTCCCACCCGTTTTCAGGCAAGTGCGCTCTGATCCACCCATTTTCAGCCGTCCTTAACAATAAATGGCTTGGTAATAGACAGCAAGTTAACCCACCGCCCCCCAACCCCCGCCTGGGTCAGAAGAGGTGGTCCAATTTTGTTTTATCCATATAAACAACTAATAGAATCATCTCCACATTTTTGTATTGCAATGTAACACATTTCAGTGTTTTGTTACACCACTATGACAACCTATAATGATAATTTCACATATCTTCATAATATGCAATACATCACATTATTTCTCTTTTTAGACACCTGATATATAGAGAAACAGTGGTGGCACATTTAAAAATACCATCAATAGAGGAAATAATTTATTATTCATTTCCCACACTGCACTGTGCTATAAATGAAGGATGCATTGCTGGTAATGAAACATGCAGGCAGTCAGGTGTGTCTCTTAGGTACTGATGGGGCGGCTGGTGGCCTGGTGGTTAGGGAGTCTGCCCTGAGATCTATAATATGCCCTAAACTGCATATCACTACTAACTAGCCACACTTACCTTGTCAGTATAAACCAGTTCACTTTGTGATTCTAATGAATTCCCACATCATGGACAAATGGAGACCAACTGTTGTGTGATTGAGAAGGAATGGAATTAAGATTACTGTTCCATTTTCTTTCTTCAATCAGACCAGATTGATTTGCTTGTGGGCCACAAACACGCTTCTGGCTCAGACTTCTGGTCTGAAGTATAGAAAACTGAACCAAAATAATGACATCAAAACTGCAAATTCACACAGAACCTAAAAGCAGAAACACAACAAGCACTTCTGCCATCAGAAATGTTCATTCCAGCATGTAGATACTTTCAGTTGGACCCTTTTTTGTTTCATGTCATATTCTGCAGATGGGATCTCAGTAGAGTTAATGCGATACAATGATCTCCATAGAGACTCTGCGTGTGTGTGTGTGTGTGTGTGTGTGTGTGTGTGTGTGTGTGCGCTTGTGGGAGAAACCCAAATGGCTTAAAATGCGGACGCAAAACCTTTCATCTCTGCCCACTCATGTTCAATAGCTAGAATGTACAATGGTGCTGTTTGCACATCAGAAGCAAGCAAAGCTGGATCCAGGCAGAAACAGAGAAACATGCTCAACACAGACACGGCCGTTCTCTCCATCACAGCAATGAAAGTTTATACTGAAAATGTTCAGTTTCTCAGGTTTTATCTTTTATAGGTGCAAGTATTGAACTGAACAGCTTTGACTCAGTTTTTAAGAACTGCTGACAATATTCCTCCTCATTTTCAAATAAAAGCATTCTTCTTTAAAGCATCATTTTAAAGGAAAACATCAGAATAAGAAAAATTATGCCGCGTTTACAGAACAGAAAACAAATCTCTGGTTCTCTCTCAAACAAAATGAGGAACTTCTAGTAGTGTTTCACCATCCAACTGCTCTCAGTGTGAGAGACCAAATCAAAAAAATGACTAAGCTTTTTGACAACTTTTACCACACAAAAACTTTTTTTGAACATTGTTTGAAGAGTAATCAGATTCAGGCCTCAGATTCTCATGACTAATGACAGGTTAACCCTCAGAGTGTATCAGTAAACTCTGATTTCAGTAAATATAACCGGTGTAAAACAGCCTAGAACCGTTTGTTCTCCTACACTCTCGCTGTTTGCTGCTTTTTCTTTTGGCGCACCACCACTTGGCCACCCTCTGGCGCCCCTCCCTCTGCAGCCCCCACCCCTGCTTGTGGGCGGAGACTATCATGAAAGTTCTCCTGGATTCAGATCTTATGTTTGTTATTAAATTAAAATAAATTTGCTCATTTTGGTTTATTTATGTTCATTTGTGCGTGATACCATTTTAGTACCCCAGAAGTGGTTATTATTACATATTTTTTAAATTACAATATCTTTGGTTCTATGTGACACAGCGTTTAACCCCAGCAGAATGTAATCAGTCACTGTGTGAAGATATAGTGTTCTAAAATACATGAAGCTCATGTTTTGTTTACTTTTCAATTTTTTGATACAAAAACCAGCAAAAGCACCCCCTTCTGGATGCATGTGCCACAGTATGACTGGCTTCTAAGGGTTGAAAAAGAGTTTGGGGGAAACAATGAAAACACAGTAAAGAAAACAAGCTTTTTAATCCTGTTGGATAAAGAGCAGCTGGAAAAAATGAATTATGAGCGGTTTTGGTGCATAAAACCACACAAACATTATAAATGAATCTGAATGGAAAATACAGATCCTTTAAATACTGGAAAGCTCTTTTTGCAACAACAGAATCACAAATGAGTTTGAAACAGCACAAAAAAAAACGCTCACTTCTATCAGTGGCAATCAGTTCATCATTTGCCCAGATTTAATTACAAGAACAGCATAATCAAGTTGGAGAGCATGATGGATCAGAAAGTCAGAATGCTCTTCTTTTCTTTTTTCGGATTACATTTGCACTCAAATGGAGCTACCACACACACACACACACACACACACACACACACACACACACACACACAAACATACAGTCATTATCACTTGAAAGCAAACAAAGTACGCATCACTGAAAATAATGAAAACTAATTACATCATCAAAGCACAAAATGGATCTTTTGGCTACAGTCAGGCAGGTCGGTGTATTCACATCCTGCTCTAGGTTGGGGGAAAACTGAGCGGCGCCATTTTCTTAAATGCAATTATCATTTTCAAAATCAAGTTACACAATTAAAAGTAAAATATGTATGCAGAACAGATTGCATTAACATTTAATTACGGCACATGGCCCATCTGAACTTTTAGAGACTGACTGTGATTAGAAACTGCACAAAGGCATCATGAACATCGCCACTTCTGCAGATCGGCTTTTAGCATTTAAACCTGGAAACTGTTACACACCTATCAGACTCTGTAACTCCTCCTCCTGTCATACACCAATCACCCCCTATAACTCCTCCCCCTGTCACACACCCAACCATCAGACTCTATAGCTCCTCCCCCTGTCACACACCCAACCATCTGACTCTATAACTCCTCCCCCGTCACACACCCAACCATCAGACTCTGTAGCTCCTCCCCCTGTCACACACCCAACCATCAGACTCTGTAGCTCCTCCCCCTGTCACAAACCCAACCATCAGACTCAATAGCTCCTCCCCCAGTCACACACCCAACCATCAGACTCTGTAGCTCCTCCCCAGTCACACACCCAACCATCAGACTGTATAGCTCCACCCCCTGTCACACACCCAAACATCAGACTCAATAGCTCCTCCCCCGGTCACACACCCAACAATCAGACTCAATAGCTCCTCCCCCGTCACACACCCAACCATCGGACTCTATAACTGCTCCCCTTGTCATATACCCAACCATCAGACTCTATAGCTCCACCCCCTGTCACAAACCCAACCATCAGCCTCTATAGCTCCACCCCTTATCACACACCCAACCATCAGACTCTATAGCTCCACCCCCTGTCACAAACCCAACCATCAGACTCTAACTCCACCCCCTGTCACACACACCCATCAGACTCTATAACTCCTCCCCTTGTCACATACCCAACCATCAGACTCTAACTCCTCCCACTGACACACCCACACAATAATCTGTGCAATAACCTGCTGCTACTTTGTGGTGCAATTTCTTTTTCCGTTATTATGTGATTATGTGCAATAGTCCCTGTGTAAAATCATGAAGTTTTCTAATTGGGTGCTAAAATATTATATGCAATATCGTTACTATGTGCACTAGTTTTATCTTGTGAAATATCACCTATTTATGTCAATATAACTGACCTACTACTTATCTGTGTTACTTACAATAACAGATTCCTAACCACTATGTGTGTTATTCACTTAACTGTCTCTGTAATATTTATACCTCAGTGTTTGAGTATATAGAACACTTTTTCATATTGAGCATTTTCTAGAGATTTTATTTAGACTTCATATTTTATATTGTTTTTATCTCCAAAATAACATTTTCTGATTCTGATTTCCCCTGATTTTTGTAATCATGTTTAAGTGGCTGAGGCAAAAAAGGGGATTTAAATGTTAAATAGCTAATTAGAGAAACTTTTACTATCCAACCCTATTTGTGAGGCTACACGTTTTTTGAGTGTTTTTTACGTTCATGAGGGTTAAGTATAGGACAATCTGAATGAAGTGAGATCTCTTTGGAGGCTATTTTGCCAGTACACTAATATACACTGAAACCTTCAAACACGATAGTAAAGCAATATCCCAGGCAGCAGCTAATGTATTCATAACCATTTTATTTAATGGCTTTAGAGCAGGGCTGCCCAAACTCGTTCGCAGAGAGCTGCTCTGCGCTGGCTACACATTTCCATTCCAATAGAGCAGGAGATCATATTTGTTTAATCAATTAGTGTCCGTCATCAAACAGACGGTAAAGTGAGCTACTGCCTTCTACATTTCAGGGCAAAGGAGAGAAAACGCATGCCACATGTTTTGTGGATGAGACTGGGGACCCCATTCCAGACGTCCGGTTCCATTCACCACCACTGAGAACAGTTCTGATTTAATAAAGGTAGGACTGTACTGTGATGGCATGGAAGTACTTGTTCTTCTGTGCAGACAGTAAAAAAAAAGGCCTCGTTCCAGGGTTGTGATGACACAGCGCCTGGGGAGGAGAGTGAGGGGATGGTACCTTTCTCAACTGAACCAAGTGTAATCTAAAGGTGCTTTCACACCTACAGCATTTGGTGCGCACCAAACATTTTGGTCCCTTGGTTCAGTTCGTTTGCGTTGATGTGAATGCAGTCTCGGTACTTTGGTGCGCACCAAATCAATCGATCCGAGGCCTGCCTGAAGGGGTGGACTGCTTTATCCACTCTACTCTGGTACAGTTCGTCTGGTGTGAAAGCAACCGAACCAAATTGGACGAAATGGTATATTTTAATGCATTATGGGTTACGGGGTTGTCAGGGTTAGGGTTACGATCATTCAGGAGGAGGAGGGCACGTCTCTTCTTCCTGAAGTGGCGCGCAATGCGCCGTTGGAGAGATGAATAAATCAGGAAGTTGGTTTGGAGTCGCAGCTGTGAATCATGTTCGAAATGAATTGTCTGGATAGCTGGATAGCACAGCCAGCTGCCCCCTGATTGTTCTTTATGTATGATAATGTGTTCTATAGATGAATATTCATAAACCTGACTGATTATGGTAACTATGGTAATGTAGTGGCTTTAATGTTGTGTACTGATCGGTGTATCTATGCACCCAAACACTTTGTGACTGAACAAAGAGCCTCACACTCTCTCAGTTACATATAAAAAAAACCAAGCTTCCCATTTCATGCACAGTGAGGGGTATCGCAGACTTCCAAACCCCGTATTTCGGCTTCAGTTCGGAACTGTTACATCATTTCCACACAAAGATTTTCCTTACATTTGCTATTTTCCACATTCTGGAATAGTAGTGAAGAGATCAAACGTATAACACATCACAAACTAAAAAGGTGTAACTAAAAGGTGAAAATCAAACAATATTCTCTTTCAGATTCTTCAAAGTGGCCCCACCTGCTTTGATGTAGCTTTACACACTCGTCTTGATCATTCTCTCAAACAGCTTCATGAGAAGACACCGGGTGATGCAGTTTAGGCTTGAGGAGCTACACGTGCTCCTCAAAATCACCTAACGATGGAATCTCACAACCAACCATTAATGTAAACTAACCTCATGCTGTCTATTTGCACCAGAAACCAGGACTGAGCATTTAAAATCAAGCCTTTAGATCAAAATGCCTCATATACGAGATTGACTGGATTAGAACATCCATTCTGTCATGTAGGTCCAACCTTTTGACTAATAATGTATATTGCGTACACACACACACACACACACACACTCACGTCATAAGTTTTATAATATCTGCCAGAGTGTATTTAAGTTCAGACATGACCTTCACAACCTCGCAAAGTTTCTTAATACGAACAGCAGCTCAAAAAAGCAGAAGTTTGATGGAGCTATTTTTTCGTTCAGGCCCCGAAACAAAAGACTCATCAGTCATGAGGGCAGCAAATCATAAAATAAAAAAACCAACCATGTTAAAGTCAATAAATCCCAATTTACCAGGCTTTCATGTCTGATACACTAGTCCATCTGTTTTTGTAGTCAAGAAACAAATGCATATTGTGACCAAAGATGCTGAAAAAAATGGTGCACTTTGATCCAAACCATGACCATCCGTCAGGTTTCACCAATGTCTTACAGCACAAGCGGCAGAGGCGTCCAGCAGAGTTAACCGGGCCGCAGCGGGATGAAAGCGGTGGGCTGGTGCAGACGGGCTTCTTTATTGTGACGCCGGCATGCTGGGACAGGAAAGCCATTAGTGTTAACAGGGCTCCTTTCTAAGGGCGCACAGGGCTCATATTGGGCACGGTCAATGCCAGCGAAAGGCCACGCCACACGGGACACCCCACTCAGGAAGAAAGAGGCTCCAAAGCGGTGCTAGCCAGGTCTGTATCCATCTACCACACAGTCTGCTGAATGATGAGGTCCTGTTGAAGGTCCCTTCATTCGTGAGCCTGCAATTTCCCTCTCCTCGTCTCACGGCAACATGGTTTCACTGGTTTAAGGGCCCCTGGAGATGCAGTTTACTACAACATTAACATTACCCCGTTACCTTCTTTTGTGGCCGAGGCGGCCGAGTGTTTCAGCTAAAGACTCAATTTAGCTGTAAAGTCGAGAATAAAATGCCTGGGAAGGGCACCTGAAGGAGTGCTAAAAAGGAACAGTATTAACACGGTGCTAATTTTTCTGCCAGCATGAATTCCATCCTCATTATACATTTGTGGGCACAGGGGTAGAACTAATCTCAACTCGTTACACAAAGATGGTCATGTTTCTTTTCAGAGGAACAAGGGACGTTCGCCATGACCTGAATGGATTCAGTTTTGAACAAAAAGATTCGCATTCCGATCTATTCAATCAGTTGAGACACATCTCAAGTCCAAATGTTGCTTCTTTAGTCTAAAACTGGAACTTTGATGGGTGTGGTGGGTAGGATACTTGGCTCTGGACCAGGGGGTCATGGGTTCCAATCCAACCTTCAGCAAAACCACTATTGGGATCCTGAGCAAGACCCTTAACCCCAAGTTGCTCCAAGGAGAGACTGCCGCCTATAGTTAGGGAATGGAAGTCACTTTGGATTAAAACGTCTGCTAAATGTAAATGAGTCTAGTTCTATTAACTCTAGAAATCAACAGTGGTCCAAACATTTTACTTAAATACATCTGCAAAACCTACAGTGGTCGAGTCCCTGCTTCGTGCCCGTAGACCCCGGGATAGGCTCCGGGTACCTGTAACCCGAGTACGGTTTAAGTGGTTACAATAAATGAATGAATCGACATCGCCAAAACTCCTCTCTGCATGGCACAGATTTGTGAATGTGGTTTAGGACACAGTGGTTTAGGACACATGGGCTATAAAAACGACTCAAACTGTGGGCAGCTGTTTAATACAGGGCCAAAACTGTTGATCAAACCGCAAAGCCCTATCAGAATAAGGAACGACGACCCAGATTCTGGGAATTCTTAAAGAAATTATTAAATTTCACCTAGTTTTTCACTTTTCCCAGCCAAGACATATTCTGAGTCCGCATTTGGCTTCATTTTAGAACTGAAGGATCATGTAGCTAACATACACTAGATCGTCAAGTCTGCAATCATCTAATATGTTTCTGTTCATACATCTCAAAACTTCTCTCAACCCACTTAAACCACATCCAGCTCTTCGTTAAGGTGATGCAAGTCCAGTTAAGACTATTTCGTAGACAGAGTCAGGGTCAATGTAACCGTTTTGGCTTTTATTTTCTGGGAGAAACTGGACTTTGTGTAAAATATCGAATTGCATAGCCCTGATAGAAGCCGAAAAAGTTCTATAACATACTGCTATCCTGAAAACTGCATTGTCTTTATTTTGGTGGTGCTTTCCCGATGAATTTACTGTATAGTGAGTTAAGAAGTTCAATGTTCTGCTTCCTCTTAATGTTCTATACTCTGCATGATACACATGTAGACAGTGTTCATGTTTTGTGTTCTTGTGCAGACACACAGATTTTGGAAAAATCTGTACACATCAGTATCTTTTCTAAGTAGACATTTTAAATGATCCTAAAAGGTGTGGAGAACTGAATCTACAAGCTTCTCTGCAATGGCACATTTCAGATCAAATCCCTCGGAATGACTTTCCACCTCAAGCATTCCATTATGCTGAAACGCTGAGTACTTCTCTCTTCAATGTGTTCGGACATCAGTCATTTATTTGATAGAATATTCTACACACACACACACACACCGTTTTCATCAATGCCTGTCAAGGCGGTAATTCCCAGCCAGGAAAGTTCAAAACTTTTCATTACGGCATCTCCAACAGAGGACGGGCGAGAGAGGGGTTTAATAAAATTTGCTGTCGAATTTTAAGCTCCCATGACAAGCGCAAAATAGACACTGTGGCCTCTTTTATATTAAAATGTGGACAATGGCCAGGGAATCTGATTATCTTTTTATTCTGGAGTTTTAAGTATACAGTGGGGCAATATACTCAGTCCTTCTCATGCATCAAATGAAACACACACACACACACACACACACACACACCCCTATTTATTTCTTTATAGTGACGGTGAATGGGCTCAGGGGTTGTAATGTCACAATACGGCCATTTAATTTACTATCCAGACACACCAGTGAACCAGCACTCAATTTTTATGGAATGCTGATGATAAATTAGCAGTAAATCCGACAATCAGCTTTTGGGGAAACTATATTGCCTCCAACATACCCTGCATGCACCCCCCCCCTGCACCACGAATATGTTTTAAAATGTGTTTTACCTCTCTGTGAATGTTCAAATTTCACATTCAAGTTGTAACAGCCCATCTCCTTTTTTAAGACTATAATATACTTTTAAGTTGCTGTTCTTTTATCCATTACTGCACAATTACCAGACGGATTATGGAGCTACTTATATTTGTATACTGTATGTTTGATTAATATATTAACTATATATTTTCTCTATATTTACAGATCACATTGTAGTCTCTTTTGAAAGAAATGCCACCCCAAAGCTCCTATTTTCAAAAGGATATTTTTGACAAATTTCAATATTTCTTCTTACTCAAGTTTAGTAAAACTGAAGCCATGTTCTATTTCTACACTTTCTCCTTGTGGTTTTTCTGTGCTGTCAACTGTGCAATAAGAAAATTATTCCAGTGTCCAGTGGCCTAGTGGTTAAGGCCTTCGCCCTGTGATCAGGAAGTCGTGGGTTTGATTCCCAAGACCGCTAGGCACCTCTGAGGTACCCTGAGCAAGGTACCATCCCCACACACTGCTCCCCGGGCGCCATGTTCCTGGCTGCCCACTGTTTCGCTTGGTGATTGAATTAAATGCAGAGGAAGTATTTTGTGCTGTGGTGTGCTCACGTATGACCTCACTCCAGAAGGTGGAGGTAGCTCAGTGGGTAGGATACTTGCCTCCAGACTAAGAGGTCATGGGTTCAAATCCCACCTTCAGCATCACCACTGGGTCTCTGAGCAAGACCCTTAACCCCAAGTTGCCCCAGGGAGAGACTGTCCCTTGTAGTTAGGGAATGGAAGTCGCTTTGGATAAAAGCTTCTAGTAAATGTAAATGTAAGGTGTATGTAATGTCCATATTTGCTGTCTATTTGTCCTCTGTTTGTTGTAACCTGCACTGTTGTATGTTACTGTATGTTGCACCGTGGTCCATAGAGAAACACCATCTCATATCACTTTGTACGTGTTCACAGCTGCTGATGATAGTAAAGTAACCTTGAATGGATCATCCACATTGTTTACATACAGCACAAAACAAACAAAAAACTGAAACAGCTGTGAGTGGCTTGGTGAGTTTAAAATGTAATATTTCCAGTCTTTCAGATCTGGAGAGAGCTGGAAAGATAGCAGTGATAATGCGGAGACAAGTTCAGCGTTAGCAATGTGTTTTCAGACTTAATTCAGCTATTTAATTAAATGCCAAGCCACGTTCATGTTCCTTGTTGTCGGTTTTGAAAGGCACGGCGTCCTAAAAGCGCTCCCCACAGTTCCCATTTTCAAAAGTACATTTTTGACAAATCTCAGTATTTGCACAGAAGTATCAGAATCTGAGCCTCAGGCAAGCAGCTGTCAGGCCGCCATCCCGCCAGCACCAGGCAGCCCCCTCAGCATTGGGAAGAAGGGGCGACAGATACAGCTGGAAGCCTCTCTGCACAGAATTTAAAAGTAAATACTGCTGAAGTTCAAGCTAGAATGACTATAATAACATTCTGTGTGAGCAGAGCTTTGGGTTCCGCTGCTCTCGGGTGTGATAGGCACCTGAAAGGCCCTAACGGCTGCGCTCTATACCTCTAATCCTCCGCTCAAGTGCGTCCAAAACATTTCCCACCGACATCCTGTCAGCTACGGCTAATGCAAAGGACTGATATGTCACTCAGCGGTGATCACAGTTCACTGTTTTGAGGAAGTGCAGCACACAGAAAGTCTGATTTGAAACATATTTGTGGAGGAAATCAGCTCCAAACAGACAGCAAACACCTGCTCACAGCCGCACACCCTGGAGAAACGAGGGAGGCGATGATGAGGAAGACTTTGCTGCACTTTCTGAGAAGGTACTTCATGTTTTGGAGAGCATCTGGCACACTTTAGTTCCAAAGTAACTTGGGCCAACTTGGAACTAAACCCTGATCACTTTAGTAAGAAAACTCTACGGCAGGGAAGATCCTCTTGGGGGGAATTATTTTTAACATGCTAGCAAGAAGTCTCAGCATTAACAGCACAAGGATCTGTTCTGATTTGCAGAAGAAAAATAACGCTTCTTGTTTAAGTGCTTCTTGGACTCTTATTTTTCTTGGAAAACCCTTTAATTGGTCCAGGGCCATTATGTGGAGGGTCTTTAAACGTTCTTTACAGGATATTTGCTCTCATTTATAAAAATGAGTATGAGAGGACAAACATACAATGGGGAAGAGACCAGTTTACTATTTTGGTCACACTGTTTTTTTTTAAGAGTCCTCTGTTATCTAGAGAAATTTATTTGTTGAACTGATTAAAACAAAAATTCAAGGAAGGATTAGATTTAGCCAAACACTAAGTGTTACTTTAACTAAAATGTTCCTCGAAGAAACATCCATTGAAAGGTTCTTTAGGAAACATTTTTTAAAAATGGCTCTTTAAATGTTTTCACTCCAAAGAGTGAAACAATTTAAGAAAAATACTGTCTCTCAGACTCATGGCCTCTATCAGGGGTCACCGCAACCTACAGGTCAGACGTCAGTGGAGCCCCAACACTTTAAATTAATTAGAGAGACCCTGCTGTGATGGATATTCTCTCCACTGTAGCTGAATAGCCGGAGCACTGGCTGTTACAGCATTCCAGACAGAAGCTTTAACATATTAAACATAAACAATTGCTTTCTCCGTTCCACAAGTCTTAAAGAAAAATGCCAGAAAAGATTAAGCCTGAAAGACTGGGCCCAAATGAACTTCAAGAGTGCAAATAATCGCTTGTGTAACACCTCTGGAAAGGCAACCGGCGAGTTCTGGCTGTTTCTATGCAGCAGGCGTTAGCAACGGCATAAAGACGCTTGTAAATTTTGATGGCATTGACAATGGAGGCCAGCACTGTAATGGGACAAAATAAATCGCATTTGTTTTAATGAGAATGCTCTTTATAGGCCTTGCTGGAAGGCAATTTGGCAAACACAGATTGGAGCAACCACATGAATAACTTTCTACTAGGCAACGTTCGCATGGCGGTTCAATGGAGCGGCAGAAATATATTCTCCACTGCTGGTTCAGGACTGGAGGACGGAGATAAGCTGAAGCACCCCGAGAACGAACTGGAGCAGTGCATCCATCTGCCCCCTCAACAGCAATAAACAAGAAACAACAACCATGATTATTGACTTATATAGTGGCTAAAGGGCAGTTCATTTAGCTCCTGATTGGAGTTGTAGGTTTCTGCTATCGTTGCGAACACACGAGCCAAATTTCTCGGAGTGGATATTAGAGCAGCATTGCCCTTTTCCGTTCATTAGTTTTAGTGCGAAAACAACAGCAGCAGCAGATGCAGCGGCTTAAGCTCACAGAACTTCTGTAAAGTCACAACCAGCAACGAATGTCCAGTTTTTCTCATTAATGTTAGCATCAGCGCTCTGATCATCTTTTAACAAAAGGCTTAAAAACCCGAGTGTATCGATGCACACTATACGGTAATCCCTCACTTTCACGCGGATCAGCAATCGCCGATTCAGATTTTTTCTGAGACCCAAACTAATAATTTTATGTGGAACCCCCCACTAATGCGTGGAAAAGGCAGACATCCTCGCATTTTTGTGCTTTAGTGACGTCCGGGCCTCGTCCGCCACGCCCACTTCTACTCTCTGCAGGGTTTGTTAGGGTGTGGTGCTCAGCAACCCAGCACGAGGACAAGGGGGCACGGCAGGACTGACTCCCATGAGCCTTTGTGGCACGGTTGGCCCAGTTATGTGTGTTTTTGTGAATGTTAGAGAGGGAGATGTTTGATGAGTAAAGTAAGTTAACTAATGTGTGTTTCTGTGTGTAATTTGTGTGGTTGAGCCCGTCTCACCAGAGCGTTAGCTGCTGTAGGGATGTGCGGTTATTTCCACCAGGTCTTCAAGGTTAATGAGTTTAAAATGAAGTTTTGGGAGCATGTTTGGGGCATATTCAGGGTTAAGACTATTAAAATAGGCACAACAACACGCTTTTTCACTATACGCGGGTACTCCTGGAACAAAACCTCCGCTTTTCGATTGCTGATTAAACATAATTCACTGAGTTTTTGATTTTTGATCTTCCTTTTAGAATAAATTCTATTTTATTACTCGTTCACCCACATTTAAAGTAAAGCGGTCCCTCAAAGTCACGTGTGAACACACCACAGCACACAGTGTGAAATTCTCTCTGTATTTAAGCAGGGGGCTGCCACCACTGAGAGAGACAATACTGACAGGCTAAAAAAATAGCTTGTCCAAGGTATTCCAGTGTTTGATGTGATGTTAATTAGTTTAGAATTTTTAACTGTGTTCAGGATTTTGTCACGTGTGCAGTGGCAGAATAGGTGACGGCTCAACTTCAATTTGAATGTCAAAAAAAGAGCCAAACAACAGAACAAGCTGGAGACAGTTACTTTTGTGAAATTTTTTTTATTCCTTTAATATTTTCCACCAAGTTATCTTCAGTCTCAGGCACAGGGGATGCCCAGAAATTCCATACGCATCTCTACTTAATTCATGTAGCGGCACCAGTAATGGATGGGCCTCTTCAGTTCATCATGAAAATTAATCCAATGAGAATATAATTAATGCCTTTGATACGGACTGTCAAGAGTACTGACGTGTCATTACAGGATGAGCTGAAAATACGCACACTGCCAGATGCTCAAAGGGGAAATGAAGGGTCTCACTAAAGAAAAGAGCATCCCACACAAAATCCCTAGTACAACATGTAATTCCTTAAAGGAATAGTTCAGCCTTTTTTGTTTTACCCTTTTTTTTTATTTTTTACCCTAAATCTATTTTTATCCATATCATACGGGTGATTACCCCAATAAACTAGGTGCATCTACATACACTTTGTAAAACCCATAAAACCCAGTGACTTAAAACATGTATAAGAAAAGGCATTGAGCAAGTGTGTCTTGAGTCAGTGAGATTCACACTCCTTTCTGTTATGCATTGGAATGATCGCTCATGGTAATGGACCGTATGCTAGAGATGCAGCAGATAGAGGATATTGAGAAGAAAAACACTAATATATTCCCTTTGCATGCAAACAGGAATTGGTTAATGAAAAGTGAATCAGTAGAAAAGGCTCTATGGCAGTGGTCACCAATCCTGGTCCTGCAGATCTACCGAGTCCTAGTCCCTGATTGGTTGGATCATGAAATAAGGAAGTGGGGCAGCATGTAGGCTGGAGGTAAAAATGTAAGAATAGTAGACCTCCAAGAGGAAGGTGGCTGACCACTGTACTTTTGTAGCCTAGTGGGTAGGGCATGGTGCATGTGATCAGAAGGCCATAGGTTCAAGCCCCAAGACTGCTAGTGGCACTGCTGAGGTACCCTTGAGTAAGGTACCATCCCCACACACACTCTGTTCCTGGCTGCCCACTGCTTCACTTGGTGAATGGGTTAAATACAGAGTAAGAATTTCACACAGTTCACATTGTGTTCTATGGTGTGAGATCACATACAGTATGACAAAAATGGTAATTTTCACTTCAAGGGATTTTGACAAAACGGAGGTGAGCCAAAAAGATAAATCAATCAATCTAACAGCCCCAAGAGGATGGTCCTATCTTGGAGAAACAATGAGTTGCATGCTACTGCTGTCTGTAGGAGGCCGTTGCTCGGCAAATGTTCAGTCAGTCTTTGGGAAATATAATCTAAAACACCACCGTTAATTAATGCCTGCCAAGTCACAATATTAAATCTGCTTAAACCACCCTGGAGACAGCGGCTGAACAATACGGCCCTATCATTCTAAAAGTATCCAACCTCTCATTTTCAAACCTACCATTACAACCTAGAGAGCAGGCTATTGTCTCCCATTAAAACAAATGCGATTTAAAGGAAATGTGTTTCAATGAATCAGTGTCATAGAATGAAAACATACTGTGCTGACACAATTAACACCAAAGTACGATTCCTTTAGCACATAAAGGTTGCACTTCAAGGACAGGGTGCCACATGTGTGTGTTATATGGGTGAAAATATAAATTCCATTTAATTCCATTTAATTTTATTTATTTATCGCTTTTTGCAACCGATCTTGTCACAAAGCAGCTTTACAGAATCCAGGTCGAAGCCCCAAATGAGCCAAAGGCAACAGAGAAAAGAAAAAAACTCCTTAAAGCTGGAGGAAGAAACTTCAGAAAGAACTTAAAAGGGGAACCCTTCCTCTTCTGCTTGACCAGAAAAGACAGCAAGGAAGTCTCTATGGAAAATAACAATAAAAGGCCTTCATGTACAGTATGGCTAATAGAGTAGGAACAGTTTAGAGAGGTAGTTTGTAAAGTAGTAGAATATCTAGTCCACAGTAACAGGAACAACAGTTTGCTGGAGCTTTTGAACAGCAGTTGTCCTTGAATGGGGGAGGAGCACATTAGTGCAAAGCGATTTAATTGATCGAGGACACTTGGAAAAGGCACCCCATCGATGGCAGATCTGGGATTAGGTGGCGATCTGCATTATAAACAGAAGAAATTTCCTTTGGGCTCAATGCTTCATTGACTTATATCAACTGAAGCGAAAAAAACAGATTGATGGGTGGATTTGTATTTGCAAAAATCTTTCATATTTAGCATCTATATCCTTTCGCTATGTTACACTAGCCACAGAACCCGGACTGCTTTTTGACTGCTCTGAGTTTGAGAGGTTATCATTTATTTTAAACCAAGAATGCATTAAAAAAAATTAACAGCACCTAACAAACCTATGGATAGATGCTCTATAAGTCAAATATTCCAAACAGCTAAAATCATGTTAAAATCATTATAGTTTTTTTTTTTTTTTTTTAAAAAAACCTCTATTTGATTATTTCCATCAGCCAACACTCAAGTGTTAATCATCAGTATCATAAAAATAATAGGTAGCATTGTACGATCTGTAGTAACACTGCAACATTTATATGTGATCTAGCTTTAATTTAACCGCTTTTACATTTAATCTAGCTTGAGTAAGTCTTTTGGTTAAATAGGTTATACAGTCCAAACAGGTAGCTGTATATTTACAAGACGCAAATGAGAAGAAGCTATGCGCAGGACAGCTAGCCTACCAGAGCACAGACAGACCCAAAACCAAGAGGACGAGTTTTGCTTTAATCCTATGGTAGGCAATCAGAAAATCAATGGTCTAGGACTTATGATATTTCAAAGGGCCATTAAGGTCTCCAGCACGAACAGCCCCAGGAAGCCAGCGATCCTCAAGGGGTATAAATTCTGAAACTCTAAATAATGGCTGCACCTAGGAGCCACCAATATAATGAGATTTATCTCCCATGAGTTACATCTTATGTCCTTCAAGTTGTGCTTGGAAGTCAAAGGCACAGAGCGATGCTGTAATGATTTATGCTGTAGGCCTGGGAGTCCATCCTCTGCTCCCATGACTTGGGTATGATCCACAGTCATAAGGATAAATCAGCATAATGAGACGAGGCAATTAGATTGCATTCCTCTTTATAAGCGCGCATTTATCCGACAGTCATTTCTCAGGTCTCCAGTTGCAGTCTGGGTGTTTGTATTATGCTGATGCTGAAAATACAGCTATACCTCTGTTTCCTCCTTGTTGCTATAACCGTTAAAAAGGCGTGGAACAAATGGTAAATCAAAGTCATACGGCCAAACAACTTCTTATCTTGAAGTTACCCCAGTTTGTGTTGATGCTTGAGGTATCAGACGTCATGCTGAGCTTTGTTTGATGTTATTGTGATTTAAAAAACTTTTAATAAAAATAAAAACCACTACTTAAAAACGGAGTCACATGCAAACAAACAAAAAAAAGAAATGAACAAATTTATTTTATTTTAACCTTAAAACAGAAACAACCTAAGATCTCTGAACCCGGGAGAACTTTCAGGATAGTCTCCGCCCATAAGTAGGTGTGGGAAACCCCGCAGAGGGAGGGGGGCCAGAGAGCGGACATAAAGACAACGAGGTGTTGCCCAAAAGCAACAGCAGTCATTAAACTTTGTGATAAATTCTGTTCATTTGAGTAGAAGATGAGAAGCAAATGGTGCTTATGATGAGTCACACTCTGATTGCAGGTAATGACTGCAATATCTTTGTGAGGAATAATAGTTTTATAGACTTCCAGATCACCAAATCTGGCCAAAGGGAAAAACATAACCTTCCTGTTCTATCCATGCATACTCTTACAGACGCATCGACTGGTCTCTAAAACAAGACTGTCTGCTAAAGACTAGGAAACCTCCTTCTCAATACACATCTTGAAGATGGAAGTTTTTTTAAAACACTACACTACAGTGAGAGAGTGTATACTAGGGGACAAACTTTGATTTTAATACATAAACGGCTCGTTCTGAACTGAATGAAAAAATTTGATCAGTTGCTAGCCATCAAGATTTGGTGTGTGTGTGTGTGTGTGTGTGAGATCCCAATGGTATGATGTGTTTGTCTAACCCATGAACACAGAACACAAAAACACAAATTGCGAGCCCGTTATTTGTCAGCACTTTATGCTTGATCCATTTCAAGCTTGAAAGAAATAGCATTTGATTCAAGATTCAAGAGAGCTAATCTTAGTATCAAAATCACCCCCCCATGGTGCATTCTGTCTAAGAAATAAATATAAATATAAGAATATAAAAACTAGGAACAAAAATGACCCATAAATGTAAAGCTAGTCCTTACCCATAAACACTAATCTAAACTAAAGCTTATATTTAATTTTTCTATTTTAACTAACTATCGTACAATAAATAAAGACGGGGCAATAGACAATACAAAAGTGAACGTGTGCAAGTGGTTCAAGGAGAATGTGAGTTTCAAGTTCTTGCCAGAAATATATGACAAAACTAGACAGAATTGTGCAAATTTGGATCTTAATACAAAGACTAATGCATGTTTTACTGCCTGTTCAGCAGAACAATGTCACCATAGTTAGCCTAACTGGACAGCATTAGTACAATAAAAGTGGATTCTCCCCAACACTGTTGCTCGTGATATCGCTGTCACAGACCAACCTTCACGAGTCTGAAAATAATCTCATACCCCTAAAACATGATGGACTGTCCTGTTTCATAACAAATGACTGACAGTGGAAGAAGTTTTGATCATTAGCCATACAGTATGGAACGCTGCAACATCATCCGGCTGTCCTTTAGGTCCCAGGCCTGGGAACGCATCTGCCACACAGACTCGTCTGCGTCAGGTAGGCAGCGTGTGGGAGTTTCTTCAAGTCCTATACACCACATCAGCTGCCATCGAGTCCTTGCCATCTGCTCATCACGGGGAGTGGCATGTTGCCTGGCGCTGGAGGAACTACTGGATTTAGAAATGATCCACCGGTTTGTTCATGTTCACAAAAGCAGTAAGTATATTACAAGCACCGCACTAAATCTGCGTATGGTTTATTACTCAGGGAGTCATTGCCATAGGACTCTATTAGGAACAGACTAATAAAACACTTCATTGGAAGGTCTGTTCAGGGAAATATGGCAGAAAGCCTGTCAACTAATGAACTGAGATGGTTACCTGCTCCAAAGCCTGGCCAGTGGTCAGCATTGATTATCTGAATCTACTTAAAGGTTAAGCATAAATAAGTTACTCTAGCAAATGTTTGCTCTACTGAATTTCAATGCTTCAATACTTCAGCACAAAGAAGTTTGGAAAAGTATGATTGATATAGTTTAGGGTATTTATAACAGCAGTGCAGACGATCATGATGGTCACATCCAGAAATTTAGCTCAGTGTTTGAGATCATGCACATACAGATGCATACAAAATCAATACTGACTGAACAAAGCATTTAGCCCATTCTGATTTACACATAATTAGCACTGTAAAGGTTTCAGGGTGAACAGGAGCAATGATAAGGCAGTTATTAAATGATCATGTCATTTACTGAAGGTTTGGCTGTATTTACTGCAAACTACCATGCAAAATTCCCCCTTAACTTAAAAACTGGTTGTGCTAACTTTAGCAACCATTTCTTATAGCTGGAGGTCAGTCTGTGGAGGAAATCTGGTCCACTCTTTTCTGCATAATTGATTTAATTCAGCCTCCAATGTGGCTTTAAAGCCTATTAGCCTACTTAACGTCCTGCCACAGCATCTCACTGGAGTTACAGGCCACCCCAACAACCTTAAATTTGTTTCTTTTGAGTCGTTCAGATGTGGACTTACACTAGAGCAGGGGTCACCAACACTCACCAGTGAGCAGAGTCTAACATTTAATTTTAGCCTGTTGCTATTCTTTTGTAATCACATTTACATTCACTTAGATTTTAAAATGACAATATCTAAAGAAAAACAGGTAAAAAATGTGGCAAGGCACTCAGCCTCTGCAAGAATCAATAACGGTCCACACATCACTGTAACGTCTGGGTACTCTTTCCCAATGATAGCAGGCAGACAGGCAGGATTCCATGATGCTTTTCCTTTTATTTACAGAAACAAACAAAGCATAGACCAGCGCTTGTCAATCCCCCAACACATGCGCGTAAACTAAAAGCCCACACAGGTGATTCACATTAAAGGAAACCAACCACCAATAACCAACAATAACCAATAACCACCCTCATTACCCCCTTAACCCTAACAATCACACCACCACCACGGTGGAATCATGAACGCTGACTTTATCCCAGCTGGGTTGTGCGGCTCGCTGACCCTTAGACCATCATCTGTGTCCTTTTGTGACTTCTCAGATGAGTCATGGCTTCGAATTTTGGGAGGATGGGCACTTATGGGAAGATTCACAATTGAAGTTTTCTTCATTCAGTTTACAGTCCCAGAGCCTTAGAATGGTTATGTAACTCTTTCCAGAGTGATTTCTTTGTTAAGACCTTTTAAAGGGAGTTCTTCCTTGCCACTGTCGCCGTCACTCTTGGCTTGCTCATCAGAGGCATTTCATTCACACACACACACACATTTATTTCTTTTTTTTCATTTTGTAAAGCTGCGTTGTGACAATGACCATTGTTAAAAGCGCTATATAAATAAAATTGAATTGAATTGAAATACTTACTTTACTGAAACGGTTCTGTGTAAGTGATGTTCAGATTCAATAGCACTGAAACAAAGTGTTCAACCAAATAGAAATATCTTCATTCAACGAAATAGAAATATCTTCATTCAAATACTTTTTCTCAGCACTGCAGTTTGAAGCTTAGCCACGGCTTCATACAGTCAGTCATGACAGTTATTGATTAATATTTGATCATTCAACTTGTCCTTTCATGCTGATTAACAGCTGACACTTTAAAAAAAAGTCTGAACATCCACAGAAGATAAATGATAAACACATGAAACTGATCTAATTTCTTTGTAATCATCTTATTTACTGCCTCGGATTCAAATCTGATGTGTTTCCGTTCCAGCTGTCAGGAGCTTATTTATGCGCGAAGACAAGGAACGATGTAGTGCAGAGATTTTGTCGCCCGTGTCAGCCCCATTATAATCAAACAATCCTTTGTTTGAATCAGGAAAAGGAGGTCATGGTTACATAACAGGGGGTCTGTTTCGCTATCATCCACGCGTGCTCTCGTACCCCGTTCGCCTCAGATGTCCCAGAGGGAAAATCAACTCCATCTGAACCATCTCTGGCCTTTGATTCCGTTCAAAGTCAGAGGTGACAGCGGCGGACCCCGAACGGCTCTGGCTCATGATGAATCAACTATTTGATGTGACGGGCTGAAGAGCGCGCACACACACACACACACACACACACAAAGACACACAAACACAGAAAAATGACGAAACTTGAAAGATTGATGGGTGGTCCTCTGCGCCCATCACGAGCTCAGATTTAGAGTTTGCACAAACTGCATGAATACCAATGAGCTCTTTATTCCAGATCATCATTACCTGCATGATGAGAGGAATTCAGACACTGACCCAGCACCACATCGCAGACGACAACAAACGCTTGGAGAGAGAAATGCCCATTAAAAAACGAACAGGCAGAGAGATTACAGAGAATGAATCGTATGATATGAGTAATTTGACTCTCTCTTCTGAGTATTTAAATGATTGACAAACAGTGAGATAATTACAGGTTTCATTTTCGAGGCAGGAATATCCTGAAAGCTCCCAGTCATGCAGAGGCTGGAACTTCAGAAATTAAACAGCTTAAGCAATTACCCATAAATGAGTTGGACTTTTGCTGCGATAAGTTTTTGTGCGTGTATTTTTTTAAACACTTGAAAATGATGCATTGTAAACTCTTAATTTAGGAAAACTGAAAATGATCAAGACAATCAGGCACCTTTCTCTGCTCCTAAATTGAGAAGTTTAGTTACATATACAGTAAGTATTTCAATTTCATAACACTTCAGTTCTTCAGAAACACAACACAATATTTTCAGATGACGCAAGTATATGAATTAAGTACAATTATGTTATTGTAATTAAATCTTTAAAGTAGTTATGAGCAATACTACAGCACATCCATATCTTATAACAGTAGAAATAGTTAGTTTGTCCCCACTATGTAAAACCGAACTCATAGTTTTATGCGGAAATCCCCACAATACTGTGGAAATATGTTCTGGCAACTCAGAGCTTTACTGTATATGTATAGTATTTTTATATAGCTTACCCATTTGCCCATACCATAGAGATATACTGTCTGATTGCACTGTTTGTCTCGCACAATGTTTTGTCTTGTCTGTCTATATTAGGGTTGTCACGGTACCAAAATTTCAGTATTCGGTACCGATACCAGTGAAAATCCACGGTTCCCGGTACCAATTTCGGTACCAAATACTATTATGTCCTGTTTTAAACGCTATAGGAGCATTAAATAGTTAATAAAGAAACTCTATTCTGATACTCTATTCTGATACCGAGCACTTGGAGATGTGTACTGTTCCTCTGGTTCCTGAATAAACGTGAGAAAGCCTTTATTAAAAAGCCTCCTGGTGTTTCGAA
>JBBPDB010090325.1:0-26674 GCA_037974465.1 Brachypetersius altus
ACTCCATTTATATATACATATATATACATATATATATATATACATATATACACACATAAAATAAAAAAGCATCTACAAAACTGCAATGGTTTTGGTGTGTAAAATCACGACATAAGAAGACTTTAGGGCAACAAAAATACAGGAACAATGTGGGTCTTTTATGGTCTTTTGAAAACGGAGCACTGTATTATGTTTCTTTATTAATGATCTAACAGTGACTAACAGATTTCATTCATTTTTAGTACCACTTGCTCTATTGACTAAAGACACAGGTTTTTAAATTAAAAATGTAAAACTCAATCACTATAGGAATCAGTCACTCAAGTGCAAAACTAAATAAGCCCTTTTTTTAGAAACCAAATGTGTCTGAACAGAATAGATCTGGAGTAGCGGGGAAACTGCGGCCATTGCATTTTCACTGAACTGCACAGACCGCCATAGCATTTGTCGTATGGAATTCGCACAATTTAAATTTAGGAAATAAAAAAATCAATGCTTTCTGACAAACCATGGCAACGAAGCTGTTGTTCCCTCGGCCCCCCTTTACCAAAACTGATTCAAGTTGCCATGGAAACTCTTACACAGTCTCTTCAACCCTTCAATTTGAGAAGCCTCATTCACACACAAGCACACACACCACTCTCCAACTAAATATAGGTTATTTTGAAAGAACACGTCAGTACCTTCGAACGCTCTGAAGTACTTTTGCTTATCCTGCTTCCTGTAATTCCATACTAGCATGAGACCAATAACCTGTGAAAAAAATCAGGCTCCTCTGTCCCCAGATTGCGATTCTAATGCGTTTACAAGAATCTTCCATGCTCAAATCGAAACAGCGCATCAGAGCCAGAGGCAGTGTAGGACGGAGTGTCTATCACTGACCATGCACCAATGATTTTAAATGTTTCTGCAGGTTTCTAGATGAAGTACAGGCAGGTGAAAGTCACTGTAAAACAATAAAACATCTTCTTGGTGGAGAGAGGCTGTGGAGGCACAGCGAGAGGGAGGTGAATGGAAGTTCAAGCTATTTTCAATTTTACTACACAGCAATAAAAAAAATTAAATAAAAAATGTTCAATCCATCACCACACAGATGTGCTGCTCACATTAATGTGGCCCCTTATAGTCATGTGTGACCCGTTTAACCCATGGGAGGGCAGTGTGTGAGGGAGCAGTGTATGTGTGAGGAGCGGTGTGTGTAAGGAGCAGTGTGTGAGGGAACAGTGTGGGGGAGCAGTGTGGGGGCGGGAGCAGTATGTGAGGAGCAGTGTGTGAGGGAGCAGTGTATGTGTGAGGAGCGGTGTATGTGAGGAGCAGTGTGTGAGGGAACAGTGTGGGGGAGCTGTGTGGGGGGCAGTGTGTGAGGGAACAGTGTGGGGGAGCAGTTTGTGAGGGAATAGTGTGGTGGGGCAGTGTGTGAGGGAACAGTGTGGGGGGGCAGTGTGTGAGGGAACAGTGTGGGGGGAACAGTTTGTGAGTGAGGAGCAGTGTGTGAGGGAACAGTGTGGGGGAGCAGTGTGTGAGGGAACAGTGTGGGGGGGAACAGTTTGTGAGTGAGGAGCAGTGTGTGAGGGAACAGTGTGGGGTAGCTGTGTGAGGAGCAGTGTGTGAGGGAACAGTGTGGTGGGGAACAGTTTGTGAGTGAGGAGCAGTGTGTGTGAGGAGCAGTGTGTGAGGGAACAGTGTTGGGGGAACAGTTTGTGATTGAGGAGCAGTGTGTGTGAGGAGCAGTGTGTGAGGGAACAGTGTGGGGGAGCTGTGGGGCGGGGGCAGTGTGTGAGGGAACAGTGTGGGGGGGAACAGTGTGTGTGAGGAGCAGTGTAGAGGAGCAGTGTGTGGGGGCGGTACCTTGCTCAAGAGAACCTTAGTGGTGCCACTAGCAGTACTGGGATTCAAACCCACAACCTTCTGATCACAGGAAACAGTCCCTAACCACTAGACCACCAGCTGCTCTGTCCTGTTATCGGGGATCTTAAAGCTTCCACACTGCAGCATCAGCAGAAGCTGACCAGATAAAAACTTCTCTCTCTGGTTTCCAAACTTGTATTGAAAACTCACAAGGGAAGTGACTGGGAACAACGTGAGACTGGAACTACAGACGAACAGTTACTTCACTTTTCTTTCCTATTCACTCTCCTTCATTTTGACTGATCTGGCTGTCGGGTAGATCCAAGTGCCAGGACTGGAATGTAGTCTTCCAGTTTGTTTATCAAGGTCATGGGTGAAATCAGGGAAGTGTGAAAAAGGAGGCTTCATTAAACCGAACGCCTGCATTTTTCTCCTCAAATAATGAAAAAAAAAGAAAACATAAATTCAAATAAATTCAAAAGTCAGAAAAACAAGATAATAACAAATATATAAAACAATTAAATACAAACAACCCCAGGATTTTGACTCCAAACGTGTTGGGTATCTGTTGGGTGTCTGCAAGGTGTCTCAGAAGGTCTTTCAACAATTTAGCTTAACTTACTATAGGACAGTCACAAGAGGCTTTTGAATATAACATGATGTCACATTTATTTCCCTCGCTTTGAAGATTTTATTATTAAGTTTGGGAAACTACTCAATTTGGTAAACCGTCCGTTGAAAAGTACATATTTTTTTATGTATTCGGGAAGATTTGTAAATTGCAGCAAACATGGGTTTCATGCAGCACTTAACGTTCTCATCAGATGCTGATTCCAAATCCTGTAGTGTAAAAATATGTGACCCTCTACCCCTTAACCGTGTAGTTCACAAACCACAAAAACTTCAAAATTCTCTAATTAAAAGACAGCAGTGCTTCCGTAAACGTACAGAGGCGTGACTGATAGGTGTAGTCTATTGTAGCCCACCATAGTCCAACTAAAACCACTGTATTCTGTATTTGCAGTGTACTTGTGTATTCGGAGAAATACGTTTTCTTGTGTTCTTGTGTTGAAATTCCACCACAAACTTACCAGATGTTTGTGTAAGTTTATTTTTATTTACATTGCTTTTACACAAGAAGCTTCCACACACAGATTAGGTCTGTCGTTTTCTGCCACTCTGATGAAAGGCTTAAAAAGTGTCAGCAAAGTTCGAGTCGCTTCCTAAAAGTGTGAGTAATCCTGTTATGAGCTTCAGTGAACTTTTTATGAACTGTTTAGAAAAACTAAACATTAGGAAGGTCGAAACTTTCATCCCCTCCAAATGCAATTACCTTTATCGTGTTTTTCCAAAAGGAGAGACACAGCTCCTCTGCTTTCATCCCCCCATCCGCCATCCAGGGACAAAAAACTGGGACTGAACTAAAGATGGAGAATTCTGTGTTGCCTAGGGTGTAAAAATGTGTTAGACCCCTTCCGTGCAGTGCTGTTCCCTAATGGCTTCTTTCAGCAGGAGACTGTTCCCTGCCACCCTGGAAAGGAACAGTTAGAGGAAGATGACAAAGAGTTCAAGATATTGACTTGACCTCTAGATTCCTCAGATCTCAGACTGAACATCTGTGCGATCGGATGGACAAACCAGATCCTTGGAGACCTTGCAACGTACAGGACGATCTGTTGTTAATGTCTAGGTGCCAAATACCACACCTTCAGGGGCCCTGTGGACCAGATTTTGCTTTGGAGGATCAATGCAATCTCAGACACGAGGTGTTAATGTGAATTTTAATGTGAATTTTAATGGAGATTTTAATGGAGATTTTAAGGGAGATGTCAGTGGGGATTTTGATGTAGATTTTAATGAATCTTTTAATAGAGATATTAATGGAAATATTAGTCGAGATTTTAATGGAGATGTTAATAGTGATTTTAATAGATATTTAAATTTTGTGACTGATCGGTGCATCATTAAGTACAAACATAGAAACGCACAATTCGAAATAGCATCATTCCATCCAATCAGGAACGGCGATATAATTATTCCGAAATTAAACCAATTGGATGTCGACTGTAATACGCATTTCAACCAATCAGTGGCTGAAGTTGATGTTTAAACTGGTGTGCGCGGGCGGGGCTAAATGTTGGGGGCGGAACCGGAGGAGAGAGCTGCTCCTGATCAGGCCAGACTCTAAACAGGAGGGAGACTGCAGCTTTAGTCCTTGCTTGTAAAATACATTATTAAAGTTTATAGTAGTTTATTGCAATTTATTCCACTTAGTTCTACTTTAATCCAGTTCTGTGGACCGGTCTGAGATGAAAGCGGGCGGTGAGTAACTGTTAGCCTGTTAGCTGTGACTGTTAGCCTGTGAGGACTGGGGAAGTTAATAAAACTTTTCTGGTTTAAGATCATGTAATTTTCTCTGTAGACAGAAGACTAAGCGAACATCCCGTAAGAGAGATATCTTGTTTGTATGGATATTTTAGTTTATCTTGTGCGTTAGAGGGATTCAGTGACTCAGAAACTCTCTGTATCTCTCTGTGAGGAGGTAACGGCTCAGAGATCCTCTGAGATATTTAGTGATTATCAGAGACCTTCAAGCCGAAATTTAATGCGATCTATTAATTTCTAGAATAATATTTTCTTAATAAGTCTGGTCTTGCTGGTGGAGGTAGCGAAACTAAGTGTTTCCAGCGTTCCCAGTCTCATGTGGATTCAGTTCTCCTGTAATGAGGAGGGAAAATCGGGCTGAGACTGGAAACACTACTTTTCACACATCTCCCTGAATTCCCACTTTCTTCTAAAATAAATAAACGAATTGTTTTAAAATTATTTTATTTGAAGCTCCTCCGTTCCTGCAGAATGGACACAGTCTGGTGATCTGTTTTAAGACACCAAATGAACAACTACTGACTAAAATTTTGAAATTTAACAAATGGATCAGCGGTTGTTCGACAGGAAAATGACTAGAGTGTACTGCAGTGGACCTTCAGAACTGGGGTTGATGTAAAATTCTATAATGATTTAGAGACCCACAAAAACAATACTTGTGTTTAATTTTTCTTTGGTTTGTCAGAAGATATGCTGACTGCATGCATTGGCCTGTATTTGGAATGGGTTTCATTAAGTCTAATTAATGTGTAAACTTTTTTGTTTTTGTTTTTGTGTTTTTTTTTTTTTTTTTTTGCTCCTCTGTTTCTAGTGCTGCACTGTCGGTGCTCTAAATGTTTTTCTCTGCCGGCTCGGAAAAGGGTCAGAAAGCAGGGGAACTCACTGAGTCTTCTGAACCTTCCCGAAGAGGTTCTCCTTTATGTTCTCCAGTGCCTTTCTGCCGAGGATCTGCTGGCTGTCCGAGCGGTGAGTCACACGCACAGTTTTAGGATGCGCCGTTTCATTTAACAAAGTGTTGAGGTTGGACTAGCTTTGTTAGTTGGACTTCTGAGCAATTCACAGGTGACCGTGCACGATCACATTCCACTTTTCATGTGTGTTATTCATATGCAACTAACACTGTTGCTTGTGTATTAGTCATTTAAACAACATATTTTTTCTCTTGTAGGTGCACTCTCAACTCTGTCGTATAATTGACAACTCCTCCAGCGTCTGGGCGCGGGTCAGCTTCAAGGATCGCTGGCCAGCGCCTAATACTGTGTGGCTCTTTAAGAGGTGCGCTGCCATCTACTTCAACTGGCTATTAGTTATTCTCAAGCTTGAACCTAAAATCACTCTTTGATTATATTTGTTTTTTTATGATCAGAGCTGCTGAGAAAGGAAATTTCGAGGCTGCAGTGAAGCTAGGAATTGCATATCTGTATAACGAAGGCCGTAAGTTACTTATACATCAGTATTTTTTTGTCTCAGCAGCTTCATCTGCTATTAGTTGCATATTTATAACTGATGAATTATTACTGATTGTCCTTGTCCCACGTTAGCGTTTCTCAGCGTTGAGGGGCGGGCTGACCAGTGTGGCAGAATGGCCGCTCATTTCTTCAGCCTGGCGGAGAGCTTGCGCTCCCCAATGGCCGATCCCTTCATCTGGGTTTTTATCCGGCCACCCTGGTCTCCTTCTGGAAGCTGTTGCAAGGCGGTTGTGTATGATCATCTCAAAGCTGAAAGTGATACCAACTTGGTAAGGAATGTCCTGAAACAGATATAATACACATGATCTCAGACAATAAATGTTTTACTTTAAAAAAAAAAATAAGATTGTATACCAGGCTCTTAAAAAACAAAAATTCTGCTTCTTGCAGCCCACATTCTGCATGTTTGGTTTTTCTTGGTTTAACACAACTGATCCAGTTCATTAACTGTTTACGGAGCCATCCATTAGCTGGCATGGGTGGGTTGGGGCAGGGAATTGTGGTATTTATAGCATTAAAATTTGAGTCCTTATGCTTTTCAAAGCATTTTGTGAGAAAAACGGTGGCTCATGCTGACAGTTCCACCATTCAATACGGTGTAAAAAATCAGTGTAATCAGTTTTTACTGCTTTTTATTTGATATGTACAGGATGGAAAAGGAACACTACTGCATTGCCTGGCTAGAGTTCTCCAGCTGTTTGAGGTGAGGAGTGTGCAGGTACTAAGACATACTGACAATTAGCAGCTCTGCTAGCTGCTGGGATATAAGACTGATATTTTGTAATGTACTATTTAGTTCACATTTGCTGCTTATTTGAAAGCCAGTAGAACTCAGAAGTCTGCAACTCTTAAGGACTTTTTGTATGTGAGGATTTTCGCTCTTCAGAAAAATGACTTTTTCAAAAAAACAGGCTTTCCAACCCATAGTTGTACCTTTCCCCCTTCCCTGGGAGTCACTGGTTAATCTGAATTATAAGATTATTTAATAGTCAAACTACTATTAATGCTACCATCTAAGTGATTTTGAAATGCTGCACAATCAAACTTGCTCTTATATACCAACTCCAGGAATGCAGACTGTAGTCTTCTGCTACTGATGCAATTTAATCAATGGACAACCATGTTGTATGAATGGGGGAAATGGCTATTTTTGGCATGAAGGTTAAAAGACTTGGACTTGGAGTTCCTATGATGACGTAAATACTGCCAAATAGAGGATGACGATGCGGCTTAAGTTGTTTGGTGTCATACAATTCATTATGAACGATCTTCATTTTGAAGCAATTTGTCATGTCTTTTGTGTTGTATTTTGTGTGTGTGTCAGGGTGAGGAGAAGCACGCAGAAGCTCTTGCCATGTTGGAAGAGTCCTCAAACTGTGGCAGTGTGCAGAGCTCGTACCTGCTGTGGGAGCAGAATCGCAGCATGGCGGTAAGAACCTCCTGAACTTTCAGTGGATCTGCCCAGTTGTGTGGGGCTAGTGAAAACTCCCTACTGACTGCTGCTTTGTTTCCCCTACAGATGTGTGACCGTGGTAGATATCTTCAATGCGTGCGAACTCTCAGGGACTATGCTGCAAAAGGCTGTTGGGAAGCTCAGGTGTGTGTTTTCTTTATTTGGTGGATGTTGGTTCTTTGCTTGGTTGAGTCCCTTATATTTATTTTTAAGATCTATCTGGCCATTAAACGGTTGAAGTGCTGTTTAGACATGCCATCAGTCATGCTATTTAAGCAAATTCTATAAAAATGAAGTTAAATGGCATTCCTTGAAAACATTTTGAGGTTGTATTTTCATTTTTGTGCTTAGTTTTTTTTCTGTAAGCTTGTCATTCATATTTTGAGGTTTTCACTTCAGCTCAACAGTTTCACACTCTGGGTTTTCAGCTGTCTTTAGCGAAGTCTTGTGCTAACGGCAATCCTCTGGGTTTGGAGCCTCGGGCCTGTGCAGACTTGGTAGCGCAGTTCTTCCGCTCCTGTCGCCCCGTTCGCCGAGTTGATCACCTGCACACACAAGGCATCAACGACACCATGAGGTACCCTTCATCCTCCAGATCTTTAGCGCCTATGACTCTTCAGATTTACATGTTCCAGATATGGAGTGCCCAAGCTTTTTGTTATACCAAGTTTCATTATAGGGGCTGGTGTCCAAATATATAGATATATGTAAATTTATTAAAAATAGTATGTTTTCTCTTTACCTCAGGGGGTGGGTGCTAACAATCAAATGTCTTACTTCAGGCCATGGGAAGCCCTGAACAAAAAAGTAATTACACTTTAATTGTAAATAGGAAATACTCAGCTTGAAGTGTGTTTCTCTATTCCCTCCCTCATCAACAAGGTACATATTAGTGGACTGGTTGGTGGAAGTGACTACTATGAAAGATTTCTCTAGTCTGGCGCTGCATGTGACTGTGAGCTGTGTGGACCGGTATCTGGCCTCCCGCTCTGTGCCCAAGGCTCGGCTGCAGCTTCTAGGCATTGCCTGCATGGTAATCTGCACGAGGTGAGTTTTGTAACGCAGACCTAGATGTTTGTTGTCTCTGTTGGTTGTCATAACTGAAAAATATTTATTATTTCAAATGTTCTCCTTACTTGATTAGTGGGGATTAACAAAATTTAATTATCTTGAGTTTAAAGATTTGTCAGCCTGCCTTTTCTGTCAGAAACCTTCAGGTGTGTGTTTGGCATTCATGGTTGCTGACTGTATACAATGGAAAAAATGAGATTACCTGTTTGATGTATTGTCATTCTACATCTGAAGTTGTTAGATCGTTAATCAAAGGGCTGTGTGCCCATCAGTGTTTGTCCATCCCGTCTAACATTTGGCCTCATGGTTGTTCTGGGTCAGTTTTAGCATAACAAAGAAGAATAAATGAGTTTATATTTTCCTTTTTTATTGATTTTTGTTTTGCTTGATTCATTCCCACTTTTGTACTTTGTTTCTCTCAGGTATTTAAGTAAAGACATTTTAACTATCAGAGAGGCTGTGTGGCTCACTGATAACACCTATCAGTATGAAGACTTGGTACGGATGATGGGGGAGGTCATCTCTGTGCTGGAGGGGAAGATCAGAGTAAGTAGAGATGAGACTTACCCGACTAGTTGGGTTTTTATTTGGTTTGTCTCCGAGGAAAATAAATCACTGTTTCTAATACATTTCTGCTACTACACTAAGTTTTATTAGTGTGATTGCGTCAGAACACTCTTCATTGTGGTATAATTAAAAATAAGCTGTGGATGCTGTCCTCAAAAAAAAAAAGATTTTCAGATACTTATGGAGTTTTTCCTTGCCACTGTCGCCGTCACTCTTTGCTCAGGGGCATTTCATTCACACACATTCACACACACGCATTTATTTCACATTTATTTCATTTTGTAAAGCTGCTTTGTGACAATGACCATTGTTAAAAGCGCTATATAAATAAAATTGAATTGAATACTAATTGATACTAAAATTTATTATAGAGTTCAATATCGGTTAGCACTGGTATCGATACTTAAATGCCAGTTTTGTATCTCCGGTTCACAGACATCGCTGGCAAACTGCAACAATTTTTAACAGGCATTGAAAATGTTTACATGACATTCGACTCGGGACTCATTTAAAGGTGCGTGTCCCCCTCTGTAGAGAGCAAGGGGAAGAGCCTCAGTGCCCAAAGCTCCCCCTGGCTTTCTACAGAGGAAAAAAAGTGGCACACGCCTTTTAAATGAGTGTCATGGCGCATTCTGCCTCCTGGCTTGGGGAACAACCCTCAGCTCCCCCAGACCTATCGACTGTGGCCAGTGGCGAAGCTGTCCTCACCGCAGAACTTGACATGCCGGTAGATCTCTGTGAGACCTTTCCAGTGAGCCCTTGTTTGGAGGGCAGGGGAAAGGCATTGTGCATCTTTAAATGCGCAAGTTCAGATCCGGCTAAAACGGAGCATTTTGTCCGCAGCTTGGCTGGGAAAAACAGTGCCACAAAATTTTACAGTGAAAGGTCCCCAAGACCTATCAAACAAGGCCGGTCACGAGTCTCCTCTGCAGAGAACTGGTGCGACGTAAACTTGATCCTATTTATATAGTCTGTAGAAACTTAACAATGGAATTATAGCAACCATGTGCTGGCATTTTCACAAAATTAATCTTTGTTTGTATTGTTTTTTATTCCTTGGATTTGGAGCCGCTTCTGCTCCTATAACGTTTGAAATATAACCATGGGTCCAACGTCATAATGTCCCCTTCACTGCTAATCGATCCAGATGATCAGGACAAATGATGTTTAAAAAAAAAAAACCTGGTCAGATATTTTGATTAAACTCGTTCAGAAACTTTCACAGCCATTAAACTCCACTTAGTGAATATTGCTACACTCTAAAAACCAGTCAGTTACATTTGTTAAGTTTTCTTGTAATATATTTAGATTTTTTTAAAAACCTGAGTGGTACAAAATTTGACCTTTCTTACCTGTAGTATTTTTACAGCAGGGTTTATCTCATAAGGTAAAGTGCAAATGAGTGCAAGCCCTGTATAATTATGCAAATTACTTAAAATAACCTTCGATACAGAAAAGGGTGATTAAGACTCTGCTGGATCATTTGATGATTTGGGTAGTAAAGCATGATGGGACTGCATGATTTAGTGGAAATGAGTAAATGGTGACCAGTGTTAATTACTGGTAATGATTTTTTCCATCTGCAGCTGTGCCTATACATGTCCTAAAACACAAATCTACTTCTCTTAGTCAGTCATTTATGCTGTTCACCTCTCAGATTCCCACTTTACTGGACTATGGGGAGGTGCTGCAGTCCCTGCTGCCTATTGAGTGGCGGAGCGTTCATCTCTTCAGCTACATCTGTGAACTCTCTCTGCTGTGGTCGCCCCTCACTGTGCCTGGTCCTTCTCGCCTCGCCTGCGCCACCCTGCTGCTCACCCGAGCGTTACACAATTACGGTAAGAACACAATCATTCATGTATTACTACAGTTGGTTCCTTTGTCTTGATAAAAGTAACAGTAGGACGTTCAAAAGTAACAGATCTTTCTCATAGTATTTGCAATGTTAATTATTGCTTGAATTTACATGTATCTTCCTTGAGAGAGTTGTTCCTCATATCTTTGGTGTTCCTACAGCTCCTGTTTGGCCAAACCAGTTGGTGGAGAACACTAGCTTTAGTAAAGAGGAGTTGGTGCCCTGTGCTTTGCTGCTCTATATCAAGTGGTGAGTTCTCCTTTTTTCTTAATTGACTTGGTCAGTTAAGTGTTGCAGTAGTTTTTTTTTTTATTTTTATTTTTTTTTAAACTTTTTTTGTACTTTGAGCCCTTGGATGGTGGGGGTGGTGATCCCATCATCCATTGGACGCTTGGATATTTAACCAGTGGAATAATACTTTAGAAGACTTGAGCAATATAACATGGTCTAAGCTTACCATATTTCACAGTATCTGAATGGCCAGATTGAAATCTGATCTGCAAATCTGCTCATGAATAACAAAATTTCCTGTAATACTCATTTTTCAGTTCAGTACAGTAGCAATTTTGGACAATACAGCCAGTGTTTACAAGCAGTCGTGAACTACTTGTGCTAAAACAGCGTGTGGTAGTGAGACGGTGATGAAGGACGATGCGAAGTAAAGTTGAACTGAACTATTTTAACTGACTAATCCAAACTGGGTTACGGGATGAAAACTGCTTACGTCAGAAAGAACTGCGTTAGGTGCTGAAAAGTGATCTGTTCCGTAAGCAGAACTACAGGGCAGTCGATGGGACAGTGCCTTAAATGCATCTCAGACCACCTCCTGAAGTGGCTAAAGCAAAAAGATTTATATCTGTTTAAAATACATCTTGGGTTTTAGAAAACCCTGTATTGAGCCCAGAAGAAATTGTTTCTCACACACACACTGCCGTCTCTCTGCACACTCTCCTGACCCAACGCGCTCTTGCAGCATTTTTAGTCGGTTTCGAAGTGAATCGCTCCCATAGTGTGGATGAGTTTGGCCATGCTTCAAATATTTGTTTCCTTCATTATATACATATTTCAGTTTCATTCATTATTATTGTTTGTCCCCTTTATCTCCTTTGGCAGCTTCAGTCAAGATGCACCCAAAGACTACAGACATGTCTCCCTGATTGGAGTTAAGCAGAGATTTGAAAGTGATGTTTACCAACAGATTAGCAAAGACCAAGTGAGTATTTCTCTTTTTTTTTTTAATTATTCTACGTTTCAGAGGGTGTAATATGAAACAACAGAATTTTGGAATGTGGCTTGATTAGCTGTCATATGCTAATGTAAATAGATTACATTTACTATGATTTTGCTGTCACTGACCCCTTACATGGTCAGGAAGGTGTTTTGATTTCACATACATTATTTCATAGCAGCTGTTGTAAGTTGCACTTTACAAAACCTGGGCAAAATTTCCACTCATTTTCAGGAGTTCAAAACTTCCCAAAGCCACTGAATGCAACTTCAATTGTTTAAATTAACACAAAGTTCATTTACCTTTTCATATTTGCCTAGTTTAACAAAATAGTGTAGAACTATAAATTAGAAACTCAATGTTGTATTGATTTGAATTTTTACATTTCTGTAAAGCAAACCCAGCAAGTGTGTGGCCAGTATCTTGCTCAAGAGCACCTTAGTGGTGCCACTGGCAGGACTGGGATTCAAACCAATCTGATCACAGGCACAACAACCTCAACATTAGACCACCAACTAAGGAAGCATAGGGCAACAAAAACAAAACAAGCCGAAAAATGAAACGACAAACTGTAGCCATTGGTTGTGACTGAGCTGTAAGAATAGGTGTTCTGAAGCGAGATTTGCATTCAGAAAAGCCAAATGAAAACCAGCATTAACACCCAATGCAAGGGAAGATGGTTACAGTGGGCTATAGAGAGGCAGTCTAAGTGTGTATGACTGGATGAGAGTGATGAATAAGAAGAAAAATAAACTATGTAGTAGTCAAACCCTTAGTGTTGATATGAAATTAATGGATCTTACTGTGAATTCCTTGTATCTTTGTCCACTGTGTAAAAGTTTGCACTTTCGTACAGAGTGACCTCCTGTAAATGGTTTGTAATCCACAGGTTATTGGGTTTAAAGAACTTTGCCAAGTATTGGAGGTCCCAGAGGTGGAACCTCAGATTGAACCTCCTAGTTCCAGTGGCCACTCAGCAGACATCCACGGCTTCCTGTCTTCACCGTCTGGCAACAAGAGGTGTGGTTGTATTGGCATACTTTCAATTTATTGATTGATTGATTTAAAGGTCTTTGCCCATTTGGTGCCTCCAAAGAATCCCCACACTTTTGTGACTCCGGTAGGGCTAAAATATCTGCTCACCCTTTTTAGGAGGCAGGATGGTGGCATGCAGACCCACCGAGGGGGTTTTGTAGCCACACCCACAGCTGAACTGTCCACTCAGGAGGAGACGCTCCTAGATGACATCTTAGACTGGAGCCTGGATGCTTCCTGTTCAGGCTATGAGGGTGACGGGGAAAGTGAAGGAGAGAAAGAAGCAGAGAGTGAGTACATCTAGAGTTTTAAAAAAATATACTAGCAATTGTGGATGCTACCGTGTAGTTTTTATCATTGGGTCAAGTTACTAAAGTCACATGGCTGTATTTAATTTTGAGAAAGGGCTGCACAGAGAATGAGTGCCTTTGTATGTTTACCCACATACTACTGTGGTGTGGTGTGCAACAGGGACAGTCTTACTTTTCATTTTGGCCCCCAAACAGGTCACACCAGCTGTGAAAGCAGGTAGCACTTAGAACTGTCCTCTGCTCCTCACACTGTCAGGAAACTTTTTTGAGCATCTTTCCAATTACAGTAATTAGGGACGCACTGAAAGGTTTTTTTTTTTTTTATTTTAATTTTTAATTTTTTGGGGGTTTTTTTGCCCGAAACTGAAAATGAGGAAACACATGGATGAAAACCGAAACGCTGAAAAATTTGTCATTACTGTTATGGCTGGGACTGTGTACTTATAATACATTTTATGGAGCGCTTTAAAAGATACTCAAGGTGTCTTTGAGTATCTCTAACATACCTCACTAAAGTCAAGCCTTGCAATTGCATAAATTAATACTCATGGTTCAAAGAATAAATCTGTGCATTCAATCCATGCACAGTATATAATAAAAAATACATTTGAAAATATATATGGAAATATTTTATTTTTGAATAGCTTAAAAGCAAGATAGCTAAAATATACAATTAAATATCTTCTCATATAAAACAAGTGAATTTAAGCACATTTTAATATTCTGAACTAAGTGCATGAATAAAATGTCCTTAGCCTTAGTGCAATCACTGGAAAACTTCCTTGCCTTTTCAAAAACGTCCGCCACAGACAGAGTGGGTGTGCTCGAAGGGTCTTGCCGCCTTCTGTGATTCATACTCTGCATGGCGATCGGGATGTTTTGGTTTTATATGGTAATTTAATCCTGCTGAATATATAATGGCCTAATATTTGTTGCAACCCTAAAAGTAATGTAACAATGTTCCAGAAGTAAACCTTATTGACCAAACCTACACTCATGTTGAGGGTATGTGTGCAAGTGTAAAGTGTCCATCTGTCATAAAGGAACACAGCATGGCACAGCACACAGTGTGAGCAGCACAAAATTCTTCCTCTGCATAAGACTTCCCAGTTAATTCTTCGCTTCTTCAGTTTCATTTTGCAGTTGCATTTCCTGTTGGAATTTTTAGAGTGTTTTTGAAAAACTTATTGATGAGTAATTGTTTTTCTTTGCATAGCATCAGCCCTCGCCCTCCAGTTGCAGTTCTCCACAGAACCTGCGGATGGGTGGCAGCACTGTCGTGCTCTTTCCAGTGATGACAGCATGAGTGGAACCGAAGCAACCACTGAAGCGTCCTCTAGAGGCAGCAGCCATTCCAGACCATGGTTTCACCAGCCTTCGTCTTCAAAACGCCCACTCTGTATTGACCTCCACAGCTCTGGCTACTCCTCTGTCCAAAGCAGCAGCCCTTCTACCTCCACTGCTTCCAGCCTGGTGCCCTGTTCTCTCTCCCCCATAAACCTCATCTCTAGCTCGGCCTCAGCATCTGCTTCACCCGGCTTCCACCTGCTGGTCCCCATGCAGCGGCCCAGCGACTCTGCCCAAAGGCAGGTAAAGAGGAAGAACACAGCAGCTCATAGTGGGGGAGAGATGGAAGTGGAAGGGGAAGAAGAGGAGATCATGGACACCAATTTGTCACTGCTCAGCTAATACCCTCAGCAACCCTGGTTATGAGGACTGTTAAGGATGCCTCTTGTGACACTGTGGTGCCTCTTAGCACTTTCCAAGTACTGAGCCAAAAGGGTTTACACCATTGTTTTGAATCCTGTTCAGGTCATAAACTGAGCTTGTGAGGAATACTCACCAGAATAGACATCATTTAAATAAAAACTAAACAGAACGGCCTCCACAACGTCCGTGACAAATGAGCCAACTGCTCACCACTACCTTATTCCTTTTTAGTGTAAAAGACTGGTACAAAAAAGCTGACCGTCATACTTGAATCATTTCTAACTCGATGGATGCCATGTTGAATTTCTTGTGTTTTGTGACTGCCCTCACAGAACCGATACGCAAGCAAGTTCTAATCAAACCATCAAACTCTCTGAGGTCTTGTGTGTCTGTGTATGTCTGAGACATTATGTTAAATCTACAGACTTATTACTGGCTTCCCATCCAATCCATGAGAAGAACTCTGACTCAGCAGTTGTGATTTGTTTACATACTTACATTGATATGTATTCTTTCAGCACTGAAAGCTTCCTTGAAAGTCAAGTTGTTTCATACTTGGAGTACACTGCCACGACAATTATACCCCATATGTTTTGTATGTTTCTGTCTACCTTTTTGTGTTCTATGGTGCTTTCTGAGTCTCTGATGCCAAAGATGTTGGATTTCTGTGACTATTTTCAAACGGCGTAGCTGACTGAATGTTCAACTGTTGAGTAACTTGGCAGTGATATTTGTACTGTACCATTTCAGATTGTACCAAACATATTGTGGAACTACTGTTTGACCTGTGACTACAAGAAGCAATACTTGTGTGTTTTGAATGTGGAATAACACAGAAACCAACTGTGTTGCTACTAGCCCTGTTTAATGTGTGATGTTGGATTGTGCCGTTTCTTCGAATGAAATAGCACTTTGTTTTACCCAGTGCTGCAAAAATATTCCCAACGCTGTGATGTTTGCTTGAACAATCAATATTTGACTTTTTATTCAGTGCACTGCAGGTAGAAGTCTACCTGGTTTATGACAAACGGAGGACAACACAAAGCATTAAATTATTACTTGCTGGATTTGGTCAGTACTGTATTTCACATCAAGGGTTGTATCTGTAAATAACTTGATACTGTGTACATATGTAAATTGGAAATGGAAAAGGCAGTACTTGAAACAAAATGCTGAATGTGTAAAAAAAAAAATAAATTGTTGCAGTAGGAGACTGAGCTCTGGACATTTTTATTTATTTATTTTTGTAATTTTTTTTTAAATGCCACCCCCCTCGAAATACACGATTGGTCTCTTCCTGGTGTTTGGTGCGTTGGCATAAACCATCCCTGGAGCCCGTGTAGGGGTGACGGACACTATCTGAGACCCTCTGCTGTTCGGTCCGACCCGTTCTTCTCGAGGTTCTGAGAGGCCGGGTGAGAAGAACAACCTGCAGATTCTTTCTGGTCATTTTGGGACGTCTTTGTCTATGCTCACGTGACAACAGCTGGGTCACGTGTTTGTTTTGTTGACTGATGTGGCTGCTCGGTGCAATGTCACCCGAACCGGCCCTGCTGCCTCCTCGGAGCTCCAGCTTCTCCCTCCAGACCTGAGCTCCGAGTGTGTTGATGTTCTCTCTGAAAGGCCTGTCTTCCAGCTTGCGGAAGCTCATGAAGTCCCTGTGCCCAGAAAACATCTGACCGTCTGCATGAAGCTGTGGTCGGATCCTCCAACCTTATTCTTCTTAAGACCTTTCAGGGCAGATGTGTTTGGTTCTCCCTGCGTTTGTGTGAAACACAAGCTCTGGCAGGCCTCCAAGGAACCGACCATTTTAACCCGAACCGATCCCTGATCAGACCCGACAGCCCTCCCCATTAACAGGTAAGTGAAGAAGTATTCGGAGTTCCTCAAACACGCGTAATTTAGACTCTTCTGTGAGGAACGACAGAAAATGAAAATGTTAAATATGATCGAAAACAGCATCCATCTCCTCCAGGCCTTCTGTCTAGTGTTTGTGGTGGTTTTCTGTTGTATGATTTATTTTTCTGTTGTCCGGTGTGTGTTTTGTAATCTGCTAGTGTGTGTGATGTTTTCTGTTATCGGTTAGTGTGTGTTTTCTCCTGTCTGGTGTGTGATGTTTTCTGTTATCGGTTAGTGTGTGTGTTTTCTCCTGTCTGGTGTGTGTTTGTGTTATTGACACGGTGTGTGTGTATTTGCAGGACCTTCACCCTCGGTCCAGCTGTTTATGACTTCCTTGTTTATTATCATGAGCTCAGCTAGGTTCGATCCATATGTTTTTTTATTAATCATATGAGATTAGAATCAAAGACTTTTATCTGTGTGTCATTAGAGCACCTTGTTATTGCAGCTATCATCACAGATTCTGGAGCCTAAAATAATATGGGTCATTGGAGGGTGTGTGAACTTGGTACTCCTATTTTCTATCCTAAGTGATCGAAGCCCCAGAAACCTGATCATATGACTGCTAAAACGAGATCATCTTAAAATGTTTTTAAACTAGCCTCACAGCACAGAACTTAGGTTTTTTTTTTATTATTATTATTATTATTATTATTATACGGTAGTGTATATAATAAGCAACACAGAACTTAGTGTCTGCTGCCTGGCTTGGTGCCTGACATCACAACACCTTCAGAGGTCGTGTGGAGTCCATGCCTTAGTGAGGCAGAGCTGTTTTGGTGGCACGAGAGGGACCTGCAGAATATTAAGCAGATGGTTTAATATTAAGTGATTGGTGTAATCCTGCCATTTGCCCCAAAGCGTCCCAATCTAGCCAGTCAGTGTGTGCAGTATTTCAGGTATGCTTTTCTTATTCTGCTGTTTTTGTGAGCCAAGTACATTTCTCTTTTTTTTTGTAGGTTGTGCAGCTGTGATCAGTTGCAATGGCTATTCTGCGACAGTTTGGATTGCTCCTCTGGAAGAACTATCTTCAACAAGTGAGTTACAGTTTTATTAACATTGTATTTTGTTTTTGTTTCTGAGCACATGCAGGCAGTTTTTTTTTATGTCTGTCAGTTATTCAGGATAGGCGAGTTTTACCTGTTTCTTATTGCCATTCTTTTGGGGCCATTAGTCATCTTAGTCAAATTAGTTGAATTTGGCCTCTGTTAAGGTTGCATAGTGATGCAATCTTAAGCCTAGGACGTCGTCTCAACACTTCAAAGATTTCAGGGGGGAAAAAAAACAATATTGAGGATGAATTGTGATAAATATGCCCAGAGGCATAAACTAACAAGGTCAGTTTTGACTTAAAAGCTGTGTTGGACTTTCATTGCTAGTGGTGAACGTTCTAAATTTGATGTTCTATGTTGTTTACCCAGACATTGCTAATGTTGCAGAACTGTGTTGCCTTTATAAAAGAAGTAAAAACAGAAGGTGGTTGAATAGGTACAATGTCATTTTAACCATATACACAGTACATCCTAAAACAAAACAACGTTCCTCCAGGACCATAGTGCAACACAAGAACAAAAACAGAACAACACAAGACTACTACACCACAAGAAAACATTGAGTGCAGTCAACATTTGAATAAATACAGTAATATAACATACTGAATTCTAGCAGCAGAGTGTGCAAAAATGCAAAACAGGTAGACAAAGGATTCACTGTGCATAAAACGGCAGAGAATGTATATAATAAAGGTGTATTTATAGTGTTCGTTGGGGTGTACGTTGTTTAAGGTAGACCATTTCACTGTGTATATAAATGGTGGCAGAAAGGAGAGAGACTCTGATGATCTCAGCTGTCCTCACTATCCTCTGTAGTGTTTCTTGATTCAAAATGGAACAATTCCTATGCCAAGCCATGATGCATTTATAGAGAAGGCTCTCCATAGTCCTTCTGTAGCATGTGGTGAGGATTGGGACAGGGTTGTCCTCATCAGTCTCCGCAGGAAGTAGAAAGCAGTTAAGCAATTTCCTCTAGGATGAAGCCGGGATCAAGTTTTCTGGTGAATACCAAGGAATTTGGTGCTCTAAACAATCTCCACTGAGGAGCTGTTGGCATCAGAAGGGCGTGATGCAGTCACTCTTCACTGAACATCAAAAACCACCTGTTGTTTTCTCCACATTCAGAGACCGGTTGTTGGCTCTCTGTATGCCGCTTCTTTTTCAACAAACTTGATGATATGGTTTGAGCTGTGCATTGCTTCAGAAAGGGCTCGGCCCATCTGACAAGTACTGTATATGCTGGCATGAGCATGACCTAGATGTGGTCTGAGTATCTGAGGTGGGGACAGGGCTCAGAGTGATACGCACAGTGATGTTTGTATAGCATGCTCACACCCATTGTTGCAAAGTCCACATACCTTTGGAATCTATTGAGGACTGATTTGCGTGATTGAGGTCAACAATTAATAGTGACAATTAAGAGTCCACCTGTTTTCAAGCTAGGTAACGGTTTACAATAGCGCTGGGAGGGATGAGCATGGTGGTGAATTCCAATGGTCTGGATCTAACAGTCGCAAACGCCAGCACTGAGCTGTAACTAGAGAACAGCACACTTCTGTCTGAGCAGAACGTTAGCATGTTGCTATTCTGATGTGTCCAGAACGCTGTCTTTATAAAAAAAAAAAAAGTCTGTCCCTGAACTCATGCTTGGTAGAGCGGAGGACAATTCTCCAGCGTTAACAACAGGAATATAGAGATTTAACATTTATAGGAGAGCTGGAGTGTAGTCCTACTTGGAGACTATTTTGGAGATTTATTGTACACAGCAAACTCTTAATTTCATGTATGTAACACAATTTGTAATAATAAACATATGCTTCTGCGCTATAATGCATGTGGCTGTCCTTCAGTGATTAACACGATAATCTGCAGTCTGCATAAACTGGAGATGATCAAAGATGACCAGCGCTTAGACATTTGTACCACTTGGGAGTGAGAACGTACATTTTACTCGATTGACTTTTTGACCAAGTATCTATGACAGTCCTCATTTTGACAAATCCAGAAGATCCAGTAAACCCTAACCCTAACTGAAAGGAGCAATTTCTTGTTTGAAATAAATCTGCTTAATTCACTAAAGGCGTTTCCGAAAGTTAGCTGATGCATTATCCAGCCAGCGGACATGGAGCAAAGCTGATTTTCAAACATCCCTTAAACCCTTTTGAAAAGGTTTATCTATCCTCTGAGGTATGTTTCGTGTGTTGTTTAATGGTATGATGTAATGGTGTATTGTTGGTACTGAACTGAAGCTGTAGTAACAGAAATGGTTGACAAAAAAATCTAAAGCTCTGTTGTTTGCTTTCAGCTGGTTCATGAAAGTTGGCAAATAGTTTCAACACAGTAACTTGCTCATGAATACACCTTTATCTGTGTACTCACTGTGACATTTTCATTTGTGTATGAATTTCAAAGTCTCAATACAGGAGTGAATCATAGAGTTACTCAATAAATCCCAGTTTCCTTCTTTTCAGTGCTATCTCCCACTCTGCCTAACCCTTTCTGCCAGACAGGAGTGTGCATTTAGCCCACAGATGCCCTGTTTGTTCTGTGGTTTTGCCTGCTTGTGCATCACACAGACAACATTTAAGCTTCTTGGACTGAACTCACACAATCAAATGTTTTATTAAATGTTGCAGAAGGTCTTGCTATTCCAGTTCCCTTGGGCGGGGGGGGTTGTTTGTCCTCTTTCCTCCTGCTGCTGCTGCAGTTGTGGTTGCTGGGAGACAAGGTCCAGCGGAGAATAGCCAGGAAGCTGTGGACTAGTCATGGCCTCATTATGGTCACTATCAGAAGTGTGAGGTACCATTTGTTTGATCAGGCAAAGAACATGGTTAACATGGAGGTCAGAAGTTCAGAGCTGAAACAGTGCAGGGAAACAAAAAGGACCACATAGTTATGAAGAGATATAGCTAGTTATGGCTGACAACTAATCATTACATACTTTTTATTAGAATAAACTATTGTTCCACGTTACAGCATCAGCTATAAATGTTATGGTTCAGATTGGCAGGGGGTTTTCATGGTGCTGTGCTCCTAGCATAGGGTGTTTTTCCCTATAATGTCTTTCACTCTGTATTGTGGAGTTGCTAAACAGGAAACGTCTCACTCCTGGTCTGTCAACATTGCTGACAGTACAGTACAGTTTTAAGCCTTATTTCCAGTCTGATGAAAGAAGTGTTATTTGATCTAAGTAAGTATTTGTTCTACTTTCGGACTTGTATCTGCAGAGTCCATATGAACTTCCTTATTTTCTGATGGTAAGTTTCAGTAAGGTAAAAAAATTGTTTTGGGCGTTTTTCAATTACACTCATACTCAGCGTAGACTTTTGTTGTTTGTACTTGCAGGTACATAGTCAGTAACTGCTCTGGTCAAAGGTGTTGGCACACTTCATTGCCACAGTGAATATAGTTTACCTGCGAGGCTTTGTTGTTGTAGGGTGTGAAGTGTTAGTGGACAGTTACTGCTAAGAAAGTATCAAATAGTTATAGTTATATGTGATTTCTATTTTAACAAAATAAAATCCGTTTGCTTGCATCACTTTGTCTGAGGAGAAACTAGGATATAAAAAAGAGAAATGGAAATGATATCACACTGTTAAGTAAATGGCCTGGGCCTTATCTCTACATCTTTCCATCACATGCCTTTATTGTTTAATGCCTTATTCTGTTTTGTCTCTTTCCCCTACAGAAGCGTCAGATTTTGGTCACGCTGGTGGAGATTGCCCTGCCCCTCCTTTTCTCCGCTATCCTGATTTTCCTGCGTCACAAAGTGTCCTCAACCACCTACCCCAATGCAACACACTATTGGAGCTTCTCGCTGGACTTTCCACCTCTAGGGCTCCCCGGCGGCCTGCAGCTCGCCTATGTGCCGGCCAACTCCAGTGTGGTGCGCCAGGCGGCCGAGGATGTGCAGCTCAGTCTGAGCCGTGGCTTCATCAGTGCTGGTAAGATCACTGCTGCAGAAACTGTATTCTACTCTACTCTACTCTATTCTAGCACCCATCATGCTAAAGACATTTAGGTGAAGGCTGGTTAACTAGGTATGCAGAAGGCTAGAATACAACAAAACGTTTTTGGGGGAAATTTGCATGGCTGGAAATGTTTTGCCTCAAGACCTCCTGCTCCTCAGGGCATTCTACCAATTATGCAGTGGCATTGTGTTCCATCGGCTTTGTTAAATCACAGGAAACAAGAAACCATGCATTGCTTTTGCCGTGTGTTACAGCTGGTGCGGCACATGTAAACCTACAGAGAGGGGAAAGTACTCATACACTTATTTCTGTTATCTAATTTACATTCATTGCATGTCACACGTAAAGTCTTTTGACTGAACATACATACCATTATGTATGCATTCATAAGGCATGTTTAACATTTGAAATTAATATGGAAAAACATTAGTACGGTCTGTTACAGCTTTTCCTTTATTGCACTCAGAAAGAGTCAAGTGTTTAGGTGACACTGAAATTATAAGCTAAAATACTTTATATTTATTAATTTTGCTTCTTTTTTTACTCATGTAAACTTGTAGAAATAAGTTATATTGTTCTTGTCCAGGTAGATGTATTGTAAAATATCAGATCATCGGCCAGCGAATCCCATCCATATACATACATGCATCCCTATTTTAAATAGGAAATTGACTCGGCCTGTGGTTGCCAACCTCAGTCCTGGAGGCACCCCTCGCCTCACCCATTTCAGTGTATTTCAAATGTGTATATTTTAAACATGTAATCATTTATGCTTATGAATACATGCATTTTTTTAAGTGGAAAAGATGATTAAAATTGCATAAATATGTGCACCAGGTCTAGATCTGAATACTTGCTTGCCCTCACGGTGAGGACTGAGAGGCAGAGACAGGTTTCTAGAACGAAGCCTAGCAGGTGCTCTATACACAAATAATGTCATCTATAATTTTTCTGGTTGATATGTGTTTTTTGCTCCTATGAAATCCCAGAAAGGCTGAAGATAATATGGGGGAAATGGGATGGACGGTGAGTCATGCCTGGGTTCTTCTGGACAGCTCTGCTGGGTGTGGCTAAAACGAGGCATGGCCGACTGCATGAAAAATACAGAGAAAGACATGAAGCAGCTGCGGATTGCTGCAGTACTTACAGCTCTGGTGTGTGAAGTGTGTCACAGTGTGTCATCGTATCAAAGAGAGCCTTTCTCCGGAGCATGGTCTCGGCTGGCTGAGAACTCGCTGACTCGGCTGTGTGGGGCTGAAAGAGGAAGAGAGTGCAGAGACACGGTTTCCATGAAATCATAATACAGTCCAGTTCAGGCCAGTCCAGTCAAACAGAGCCAGATCACTTGACTGTGGATGAAGCTGATTGGAGCATTATAAGACTTCTGATACCGCTTTATTGCTTTGTCATCAGTGGGTGGTTGAAGCTATAGTTTTGCTTGGTTTATCTCTGGTTTTTAACTCTAAAGGTAAACTCTTTGGTATAACCATTCATTTGTTACTCTGCCAAAAGCTGCTTCCAGCCGATATCATTGCGTGTTAATCAAACCAGGAGAACAGGAGGATCATGCCTTAAGCAAAACCGGCAGGTGGAGAACAAGAAAGGGAGGCCAGTGTTTCTCCAGAAAGAAGACTGGGCAGTGAAACCTGTCAGTCCTCTGTTTTTTCTGTGCTGAGCCTGAAGTTCATTTGTGGGAATACACATCAACAGACATTAATACAGACATTTCAGAAGGCCTGAAATTAAGCTCATTATTAAACTGCAATTCTCTTGTCACTTTATATTAATATAATGTGATCTGTTTTCCTTGCTTTGAAATTCACATTTTGCACTAAAGTAGAACGGAATCATTTTTAATGCATTTAATGCATTCTGTTATTCCTTACACCTTATAGGTTCCCATGGGGGAAGGAATTCCATCCAGTTTTAGATCCAAAATAGTCTTGTAAATGACGAGCATTAAACAGCTCAGCGACATCCAGGCATTGGTGTAATGTGTGTATGAGTTGTCTGTACTCTTGTGGTAGTTTGTAGGCTCTCGATGCCTCAGGGAAACCTGGTGCCATCTCGTCCCTGAGCCAACTGATCAATAATGTAATCTATAATAAATAATAAAACATCATTAATCACACCAGGCCACTATCTTCCATTGCTTCACAGTCCTGTTCTGAGGCTCACATGGTAATTCAGGTGCTAATGGTGGCGCCAAGGGTCGACATGGGCACAGCCCCATACACAGCAAACTGCCATGCACTGTGTGTTTGGACACATTTGTATCAAAGCATGAATGTTTTTAGCAATTTGTACTAAAGTAGCTTTTCTGAGGAAGGAGACCAGCGAACCCCCCCCCCCCCCGCTTCAGTGGGCCTAACCTTAAACATAAACCTAACCCGTGGCCCTCTCATTGCCTTCCTTGCATCAGTTTTGCTAGATGCTAATCACTGCAAACTGGGATCACGCCACAAGGCCTGCTGTTTTAGAGAGGCGATGATTAACATCTTCACAGTTTAGCTCTTGTTAAAGTTTCTCAGTTTCTCCTCACACTCTTCCTGTGAAAAACACATCCACTTTAATGTGCGATTGTTTACTCGCTGCCTAATATATTCCACCCCTTAGCAGGTACCAATTTAATGCAATAATCAATGTTATTCTTCATCTATCTGTTTTTTTTATAGATTCTTAGTGTATGAGGCAGCATAGCAATATATTAAGGCTGTAATTACACACAACTTTTCCATCATAAGGTATTTTCCTCTTACGGATTCTGTGTATACAGGTCTGGTCCCACCTATGCCAGGAGAACTGTGCACTTCCCTTGCGGTGTTTGTTAAATGTTCCTAATCTGCATATCCAGAGAAAAGACTTAATTGTAATTGTAATTAAGCATGGCAAATACTTCAAATGGCATTTTTCATAACTGACCAAAAATAATAAGTGATCAGTGCTGTGCAATATTTGAGTGATCAAAATATTTTCTGTCTCGTTTTCCATGAGAGTGCTTTTGTTTATGGTTAAATTAGGATTTTACTGTGATTTCATGACACCTAATATTTTGCTGGGTGTGTCAGTAGTACTGTACACTAAAGAAAGCTTCTGATTTAATGAACGAGGAACTGCCATCTCTTAAACTTTTAATCATGCTGCTGCTTTTAATCAAAAAGCAGTGTAGAAATGACTTCTTTTGTCAAATGCCTTACAGAATGCACAAGGTGCTAAAAATCTAGTAAATCTCTTCTTTTAATTCTCATGTATGTGTTAATCTCCAGTGCGTGGTTTCGAAACTGAGGAGCAGTTTGAGGACTTTGTGAAGACAGATCCTGAATCAGGCAAGATTCTAGCAGCTGTGGTCTTCGAACACTCCTTCACCCACGATGATGAGCCTCTCCCTCTGCAGGCAAGATCTTTAAAAACAACAGTTGTGACAGTCTCTGTGCTCTTGAAAAATCATACATTGCCTATAAGGGTCAGAAGAGACAAAAGCATTCGAATTTGTTAGACTGGTCGAACCACTGTATGATTCCTTGCCTAACTGGTTTTGTGGAATTCCTGTTTGTGGATTCTGAGAGCTCTGGCTTTATTCTCGCTCTACGCATGCAACCTCTAGAGCTTCATTTCAGTGTTCAGTGTGTTACCCTCTAATTAGACTCACTGAAAGATACTTAAAGGGGTAGTTCTTCAGGAATAAACATGCCCTGTGTCTGTTAAGTTGGGAAGGATTTTTGTTGTTTGCTGATGTTCACATCAGTGTCTCACTCATTTTCAGTTTATGTTTATGGTGTTCTGCCAATTTCGAATTGTTTTCCTGATGCAGTCTCACTGGTCATTTTCTCTCTCTCCCTTTCTTCTCCCTGCAGGTCAGCTACCACCTGCGTTTCTCATACAACCCCAAAAACGCTCCGTCCCGGGAGAAGTCCGAGCTGAATCCCAATAATGACTTAGACTGGCACACACTTAGCCTTTTCCCACTTTTCCAGCTGCCGGGACCCAGAGAGCAGCATGACATGTTCGGAGGAACGCCAGGTCAGTCGTTGACATGAACATGAAATTTGGATCGATGAGCCCTTAGGGTCATATCTTAAAGAGAACATTAACCTTTGCGTTGCTTACTGGCAGGCTGGGTGAAATAACGCGAATGCTTAACCCGGCAGAGAGCTGAGCTCTGTATTTTCTGTTTACTAAATGAGCTCGTTTAACATACTCTTGCCAGGACCAAACATTTGCTTAAACAAACACATCACAGGCAGAAATATTTACATCCCATGAGCCTGTGTCAGCTGTGAGTCCCAGAGATTGTCCTTCTCAATTTATTTTCTCTTTCTAAGCTAATTTTTTATTGATTTATTCGAAGCTAGAACACAATATCTCTTGCTAATTATATGCAGGTGACAGTGTAATACGTTTAGCATTGACAAGCATGTTAAGGTTAACACATCAGTGATTTGAGGTGTTCACAGTTTAGGTACTCGTTCAAATGATTAATGAGAATAGTACAGAAATGTTAAATGTAAGCTTTTTCTGAATCCATGTGATGTACTTGTGACTGGGTGAGAACAACAGTTTCTCAGCGGTACTGAAAAACAGGGAAGATGTGGGTAGGTGTCATTGTACTGTAAAACAAACCCATATCTTGCTGCAGTTAGGGTCATGAAACACCAGACACGTTTATTTAAGTAGTTTTTAAGAAGTAGATCCCATACTATCTTTTGGGTTCTTCCCCAATGTGCCTTTCTCTTTTCCACAATTTAGAGTAGGGCTGGGCGATTTGGCCTAAAATCAAAATCTCGATTAATTGAACATTTTAACTCGATTACGATTAATGA
>JBBPDB010090429.1:0-26670 GCA_037974465.1 Brachypetersius altus
CAGCTAACCCTACTCCAGCCGCTAACCCTACTCCAGCCGCTAACCTTACTCCAGCAGCTAACCTTACTCCAGTAGCTAACCCTACTCCAGCCTCTAACCCTACTCCAGCAGCTAACCTTACTCCAGCAGCTAACCTTACTCCAGCAGCTAACCCTACTCCAGCAGCTAATGCTCTAGTGGTGGCTGGCGAGAAGGGTTCAACTACACAACATAACACACAAACACATGCACTACACATAAACGGTCTCTATTACTATGTTCAATACTATCCCCCTCTAAGGCTCACAAAATGCAGAAACAAAGGCCAAACAGCCACTCAAAACTACTGCAATGGCTCATGGGTTTGTGTTAGGGCAGGTGCTTAGCAAACCAGCACCAGCACGAGGAGGCGTGGCGGACGAGGCCCGAACGTCACTAGTGCAACAAAATGCAAGGTTATCTGTGTTTTCCGCAAAAAAATATTAGTTTGGTTCTCAGAAAACATCCGTGCGAGACTGAAATCGCGACTGCTGATCCGCATATAAGTGGGGGAATCTGGTATATGAAAGTTTAACTTTATGTTAACTTTTTGCAACTTTATGTTTAACTTAATTTACAATAAACGGTTAATTTACTGTTAATTTACAGTTAACTTAATAAAAATAAGCCGTGAGAACCACACACCCTGTATATTATGTCCATCAGAACCAATATATCATAACATTTTGTCACAAAGGCACAGATTAACACATTGTTGCTGTTATAATAAACTGTTAATGAACTTAATTTAATGTCTCGTACATTACATGTCGTGATGTAAAAAACAAGCATACAAATGGTTATTGAAAACGGAATCAATCTTGATCTGCCCTATTCTGAAAGAATAGCAGATGCTAAGGTTGTGTCTTAAATACTCTGCAGTTCATTGTCCTTTCAACGGTTTAGCCAGAAAAACAAGAACTCTGGGGCAGAGGGTTCACAGCAGCTCACAGTGATGTCCCAAATTCCTCTGCCTTGCTTCTATCAATCTGAGTGAGCGAGACGTTGTGTTAAATACTCAGCATGTTTTGACACTTACTGTTCTGCTGCTGTGGCTGAGCCCCCAGCAGTATGTGATATTTTTCATTGTAGGAGTAAAGATTGCATCATGACTCTTCTTTCTCTCCTCTTACATCTGGAGACACTTTTCCCATAGTCACTGACTCAACTCTACACCTGAATCGGTCTGAATCAGAAGATCTTACTGCAAGATATGCAGGAAAAAGTCTAAAGTATCATTGTTAAATGGTTGAAAAAACAGTATTCAAGGAAAGTGGGCCTTGTATGTAGAAATCTGTAATCTCCTATGGCTTTTACCTCTTAAAGATACACCTGAAAATAGATCCTGCAATTGTGTATTAAATGTATATTAATGTATATTAAAATATGAACAGCCAGAACAATGGGAGAAATCTAATCTGTTGGCTGTGTGTGTGTGTGTATGTTTGAGAGAGAGAAAGAGAAAGAGTGAGAGAGAGAGACAGAGACAGAGTGAGAGTGAAAAAGACATATATACACACACACACACACACACACACACACACACACACACACACACACACACCTGTGACACACCTGTATGAATAATGCTTTTCTTAATCAATGCTTGATCTGTGCTGAAAATGAGCATATCAGAGCTTATCTGTTTCATGACTGGCCTTTATGATACAGGCGTGCTTTAATTTCTTGTCTTGTCCATAAACTCAGCCCAAAATAACTGAAAAGCGCTTCACCCATTCATACACAGTTAATGCAAGATCTTTTCACAGCTCAGAATTTCAGAATCTGAAAGGGTCAAACTGAAGTTCATTATTCATTTTTGCGTTTGAATAACACTGGATCCCTCACATTAACCTGCAGACAGCATTGACAGCTGCAAATGAGGCAGAAACGTGTTTAAACAGTTCTAAATAGATCATGCAATGTCTTTTTAGGTTGTGAGAAAACACTGTAAGTCCTGCCCCATATCTAAGGTTATCAGTCTATTGCCTGGCAGAAGAATAGACCTCACTGTTTACCTGCACTTCCCGGTAGGAACAAAGTTCATTCAGGTTTCACCCAGCTCTTTCTCTCATTCTCTCTCTCTCACTTTCTTTCTCTCTGTCTGTCTCTCCCTCACCCTCTTGCTCTCTCTGGCTCTCACTCTTTCACTCTCACTTTCTCTCTCTCAATTCAACTCAGTAAGCTTCACTGGCATGATCAAAATCAGAACAGTATTGTCAAAGTGAACAAAAACAACAATCAATAACAATTAATGATTGTTGTTATTGTTATTATTATAATAATTATTATTATGAAATGAAGAGAAAAATAGCAGCTGAACAATTTAAAGTTTTAAAACATGTTAAAAACGATGTTTGCAAACAGGGTGGTATAGTTTCTATAGAGCTCTGTGTTTGTAGTGTTTGGGTGATTCACATATTGTCGCTCTCACTCTCTCTGTCTCTCTCTCTCTCTCTCTGAGTCTCTCTCCCAGGTTTTTCTTCTCAATTCAGTTCAATAACTTACTGGCATTGTATTTACAAACAGTATTGTCAAAGCAAACAACAACAACAACAACAACAACATCATCAGCAACAATACTACTACTACTACTACTACTACTACTACTACTACTAATAATAATAATAATAATAATAATAATAATAATATAGTTGTTGTTATTTTCTTTTTGTTAATTTTCTTAAAAGTTAAAAAAACAAAAAGATACTTGGAAACAAGGAGGTCAAGTTTCTACTGAGCTGTGCGTCTGTGTGTGTAGTGTTGGGTCCTGTCTCTCTCTCATTCTCTCTCTCTCTCTCTCTCTCTCTCTCTCTATCCCCCACTCACCTTGGCGCGGCCATTCTAAAGAACACAGCCATAAGCTCTCTTACTACCTCCCTAACACGGTCAGAGTGTGTGGTGGTGGAGGAAGCTGAACTATTACTCACCTCGTTGTCACACGGCATAACAAAACGCAGGTCGACGCAAGGCCTCGACGGAAGACAGGCTCACACCCCACCACACCCAGAACCACCGCCTAATGTCCTGACTACACCTCCTCCCTCCACCACACCTCGCCCGCAGGACTTTAGCCTAGCCTCCTCTTCTGGAGCAGCACGTCCGGAGCAGGGACACGAAGCACTTTCACTCCGACATGCCTCGGTTTGCTCTTTTCTGCACTGGCCTGCTCCTTCTGGTAAGTTTGTATAACTAAACTCCTCCATTATTTCGATATTCAGCTTTACAAACGTGTTTACGTGGTGTAATATATCTTCTGTGTTGCTGTTTGCCGTCGAATATTTAACGGTATTTATCACGAAAGCCTAAGAAGAACCGTTAAAGAACAGTGTTTTTTTTTGCGAAAAACTCGTTTTATGGAAAAGAGTAAGCGTTGCTAGGCTCCACCGGCTCAGTTGAGGAATGTAGTAGCTGAAATAAGTTCGAGGTGGGCTTTCTCGGCTCTGGAGGGCTTTATTAAATAACTCATACGTATAACCACTAGGTCACTCTCTACAACTTTTATTTAACGACACACTATCCCTCAAGCTGAGTTAATGATTAGTCTGAGGAGCCATAAGCATGTTTTACCTTCTGGAAGGTAACAACAGGCAGGCTGCATTCGTAGGAGACAGGTAGTAGCAAAACTGTATTTAAAAACAAAACAGGGCATCTTAATAAATTAAAACGTCATTAAAACAATGGGACTGGGATATTAAAACTAGAAATGTTCTCTGTGGTCTCTGTGTTAAAACATACTGTGAGTATGAGCATTAGGCATTAAAACATCAAGTAAATAGCAGCACTGTTTGTGATCAAACAGTAAAACATACAGGATATAGGAGCACTGCCTGATCAATGCTTTAAAACAGTACATAGGAGCACTGCCTGAGTAACACATTAAAATAAAGTAAATATGAGTACTGTCTGTGATTAACACATTAAAAGAGAATAAACAGGAACATTGTCTGATCAACACATGAGTAAATGGCAGCACTGTCTGATTAACTGTCTGAACGAGTTGTTAACACATTAAAATATACAGTATATATAAAAACTGTCTGTGATTAACACATTAAAACAGGAAATATAAACAAAAAGTAAATAGGAGCACTGTCTGATAAATGCATTATATTGTTATTAACACAGACACTGTGAATCAGGATTTGTCCTGTTCACACATGTGTAAAGACGTGCCAAGGTAAAATGTTAAAAACTTGTGTTTTAGTATAGAAGATGAATTATGGAAGTGACTAAAGTGAACATCTTTTTGCAGCTGGACAGGCTGAAATCATGAAGTCTGGCTGTTCCTCACAAACCAGCATCCAAAACCTTTAAAAAGGCAATTGAAGCCTCCATTAGGATAACATTCAGTATATTAGTCTCCTCCTCTCCTGCTGTGATTATCATTTTGGAGAGATTCCTTATTGCACTGGATCAGTTCAGCTAGGGCAGAAGGCCAAACGGAGCGAGGAAAGCAGATTCAAATGCGTGTTTTAATGACACTGTAGACACTGATGACTATGTTTTAATGATCCAGAGCAAGCATGCAACTGCAGTTACAAAACTAGTAAGTTATGTACGTTAGCAGAGTAAAAGCACTGAAAGAAATAGTCAAACATTTTGTTTACATTTTCGTAAAACAATGACGAATGACAGAATGATACCTTTGTAAAACAATGTGTCAGGTGACATGAAATGCTGTATAAACTATAAGATAAGATAAACCTTTATGAGTCCCACAAGTGGGAAATTCATTAAATGCAACATTCATAAGCATGAACCATTGCACTTTCTTTTTCTTTGCTTCCGTTCGGGCACGCCGTATATTGTGTGTGCTAATTACACAGTAATTATTGTTTTTGTGTTGTTGAGTGTGCAGACTTCCATATTACCCACCCCACAATTGTGACTCCCTGAGGCATCAAATGTGCATATTTCCCAACCATTACTCTGCAAATATGAAGACAAAGTGTGGAGGCACTGTATTCAATAAGTGCAGTGTATTTGATTCATTCCAGCTAATGTCAATCTTAACTTGGCTTAATAGACCTATTTCACTTTAAAAAAGAGTAGCCATTGTAAAACAACTGCAAGACAACTGTTAAAATGTTGTTTGTATACCCTTGTATATTTTATTGTCTAGACTTATTATTAAGCTTATCTAGGCTTTGTCCAGTGTGCTGGACTTTACCGTGCATGCATTTATTTGATGCTTATTTGCATCAATTTCATGAAAATATCAAAAAAGGATTCCAGGATGAATAAATGATTGTGTCATGCTCTCTCCTTTACAGCAGAGAAGATCCTAAGTTGTGTATAAAACATGTTTACTGGAACTTTTGTTGGGTCAAAGCTCGATAATGTATTTGTCATATTAAGCTGGGAGTGCCTCCACCTTCTGTGTAACATTGCTGTTACTGCTGCTGAGATTACTGACCTCAGCCTGCACCACCCTGTAAAGCTAATGCAGATAGCATGCAGGGGGAGGTTGTGCGCGAAAGGAGAACAGACACTGACACTGTGCTGACATTGGGGCGGAGTGCTTCTACTCGCTTTAAACATCTGTTTGTAATTATAATTAAAAAACAAAAATGCCCAATCATCAATTCTCTCTCTAAACAACAGCTTGACTGGGGATTTACAGCCAGAGAGAGTGAAACAAAAGGGAGAAAGTCCCTCTCTTTATGAAAAAATGCAAGCCTTTACTCATTAAGCCTCACCCACGCTGTAATCCTGTAACTGTTGCTTTTCAGCCAGCCTACATTCCCACACTGTACCAGGCCTAAGCAATGATACTATTGGCACGGCACCAGCAGATAATACTTTTACAGAAAAAAAACGTGTCCGGCGTCAGTCTAAGGCTTAGATTGGACGTGTTACACATTTATTAATTCCCAGAAGAGTAGTATGTTGGGGGTTACAGTGCCATAGTGTTAATCCAGGTTGATCTAATCACATTTTGTGTACTTAAACACTAGGTGCTAAATGAGTTATGACACTTATGACTGAATATGAGTAGACATATTCTCTTATTAGTATTCAGTTATTAATTCTTAGACTAACTTTTTATGTTTTTATTTCAGTAACTAACTTGAAAGGTAGTGATGAGCGTGAAAAACCTTTGTCACTTTTTGACAGAAAGTGATAAAAAAAAAAAAAAGAATATAATACTAATAAATACTATACCAACAGTACAGTATAAAATGTACACTACACAATCTAGAACTATAAGATATGGACATCTGTATGATAAAATATATACATACATGTATATGTAAATTATATGTAATTTATATGTAAATATATATATATGGTACTCGATACTATTTTTGATACGACAGAGGGAGAAAAAACAAACACAGGAACTTTTTAAGGAAAAAATTAAAGTGGACACTCTAGGGATGTAGCGCCGTTCAACACGCGCCGGTCAAGCGTCCTAATACTTTTTTTCTCCTTTCCCTATCATACAGGAAATATTGTGTCATTTTAAAAAGACACAATATTTTTATTTTAAAATTTTCTTCACGAAAATGAAGAGACAATTTAGCATAGTTTTTATTTTGTAAACACATTTAGTCTCGTTCTTATTATAGTTTTCATCACATTACCAGCATTTACGTTGCATCTCGTCTCGCTTTTGTCACGTGATAAATGTTCGATGACAAAGATATTTAGTCGCAACTTTCGTTGACAAAAGCACCACTAGCTGAGTGTCCGTGTAAAATTTTGTGGTACTAGGTTGTTTCCCGGCCGAGTTACAGGGCTGTCCTGTAAACATTGGGTCCTCCAGGTAGCCAGGGGAAGGGCAATGCTGTATATATACACAGAGTGGGTATATATGTAATATATAAGTGGATATAAAACATTCAGTAAAACATGATCAGCAGTAAATTAACTGAATGTTAAGTGGAAATTATGTGCATATTTAAGCAATCTAAGGAAAGCTGGAGATGGCTGAGACTAAGCACGCTCTTTCTCCTTTCTCTCAGATATGCTGTTATTCAGAGTCGTGTGTTCAGAAGCGTATCCAAGCACATGTTCCTGAGAAGCTGCAGGCTGGTTATGCTGTCTCTAAAGGTACAGATTTACACAATTTCTGTGTTTGATTATCCTGTGCAGGAAATGTACTTTTTGTACTTTTAAGGTAACATTCATTCAGGTTAAGAAAGAGTTCAGTGGGATTTTTTTTGTATTTGTGTATTGAATCAGGAGATTGGCCAGCTGGTGTTGATATTACTTTACTTGTTTCACAGTGAATCTGAGTAGGTGTGGGTTCAGGAAGCTGTATTTGGCCTCCAGTGACCCGGACTTCACCGTACAGACCGATGGCACCATTCTCACCGTGCACGTCATCACTGTACCAGACGACGGCAAATCTTTCTGGGTCTGGGTGCAGGACCAGAGAGGACATAAGCGGAAGGTGGATGTCAGTCTTTCCCCTGTTGATCAGGTAATTCCAGCCAGTGAGTGCCTGGTTATTAAAGTTATAAAACACAGTCAGGATCCACATTCCTCAAGGTGTTATAGGGGTAAGATCATGTTTTCTTTTCAGTCAAAGGATGCAGTACATTATTTCTTCTTTCTGTGTTTTAAGGTGTCTCAAAAGTCCAGCAGTGCGGTTCTCAGACGGGCTAAGAGAAGATGGAGTCCTCTCCCTTTCAATATCGTAGAGAATGAAAAAGAACCTTTCCCTAAGGATATAGAGACGGTAAGTCTTTCCTGCTTATTTATTTTCATATCTTTGAATGGGAATCACTAGGAGGCTCCATGAAACAACATTGTTGCGATACTTAACAATCTGCGATATATATTCCTATGGTATTCATTCGTATATAATTTACATTTATATAAAATTTGCATTTACATATTGATCAGATACATACAGAGAAGTGTCCAGTTATAATGTGCTGGTATAATATATATATCTCTTGGATTAGAACATTTTGCTTCTAATTCTATTTGTTAATTTGCTATGCTGTTCGTTTGCTGTTTTTATTAATATTTATTTGAATAATAATTAAAAAATCAAATGTCAACTTTTGGAGCTTTGTGAAATAATACTCTTTCAACAAAAATATAACAATACTATGTTGTTATTTTCGCAAATGCAGTTAATCTCCAGTTCACATATTTCCTGTTTTTCTTATTTTTTTACTTGTAGAACTCTTCCTCATATCAGCTTTAATGTGTTTCTCTTAACCATCAGATTGCATCAGATTCCTCATTAAACTACTCTGTTTATTACACCATCGATGGACCTGGCGTTACATCTGAACCTGTGGAACTGTTCTCAGTCGATCGCAATAGTGGCATGCTGAGAGTCAACTATGCTGTTGACCGTGAACAGTATCCTCAGTTTATAGTGAGTCACTTCTGTTCTTCCGTTCCACAGTCTTTTACTTTTCATATTCTATGAAATAAGGTTTGATGTTAATAAACCTGTATTACATGTTTTTGCATGGATATACAAGTGAAAGTAGTGGTGCAAGCAGTATATTAACCTGACCTTAATCTTACCCACACACTTAATATTCAAAGACTCCTTGATTCTTTAATAGCTTGAAAGGGCTGTAAATGAGTGTGTAGCACTAAAACAAATGTGCTGTAGCATTCCATGAGACAGGTGACCCTGCTCTACCAACTGCTCTACCTGCCTTACCAGCTGCTCTTCTTCCTCAGTTTTTAGCTCATGTACACGACAAATACACCAATAAAGAGACAGACAAGCCTCTACCAGTCACAGTGAATGTGAAAGATGTGAATGACAATGCTCCTCAGTTCTCCAGCCCTCTGATGTTTACTGTGGAGGAGCAGTGTGACCCAGGTGATCTTATGTGCATATTATGTGCTTTATCTTGCCACTAGCTTAAAATACACATAGAAAAACATGTCATCATATATATGTAGGTCTATATATGTAGGTCTGTTTTGGCTTTGGAGTAGTTGGCCAATCAAAACACAAGTACTTAATCTGAAGCCAGTTCAGATAAAAATCCTGGCCCTTCCTTTCAGTCAAAGAGGTCATTTCCAACCAGGGCCTTAACTGTTTTTGCTAAGTGTAAGTTATAAGCGATCTGTATTAAGGTTTATGTGTTGTTCATGATTTAATTGCCTTTCTTTTGCCAATGTTAAGGCACTACGATAGGAAAAGTGAATGCCACAGATAGGGATGAGCCCAACACCCTTCACACCAGTATCAGATATGAACTATTGAATGCCACTGACCTTTTCCTCATCGACTCCTTGAATGGAGTTATAACTGCAAAAACCAACACACTGGACAGAGAGGTATGTTCTACATGAAAATGCATGGCTTTACCTTGTCATGCACTGAATTTGTTCAAACTAGAGCTTTGTGATATAGACAAAATAGAAGCATTGTGATTGTTCTGGTGCATACCGTAGTGCCTTTCAATATATTTAAGGGACCATATTCCTTTTTTGGAATTAAAATGGCTTGATTTATGCAAATTTTGAAACTTTGTTTAAAACATTTTTACTGGTAAAAGACTTGCCAAAGTAATGTTTCTTTTGTTGGATTATATGACTGGATTGCCTTCATTCATGGATCTTTGATTGCTCACCTTATCTTAAAACTGTGATGGGTTAGAGGTTTATTTGCAAATGGCAGCCTTCAGTATTGCAGATTGTATATTGTGCAGCTCTAATTCAGATGTGAATTTCCACATAAATATTATGTCATCAATATTATGCAGACAAGAAGACATAATGTAGTGTATATTTGTGGAAATTACTTAAACTGAGTCAATTCAAGTGTTCTCATTTGAATTGAGTGAACTCTGCATACTTTGTCAACATGTGTTGCATGTGAGTGTGTATGTGTGTGTGTTTGTCTTGCGTTGTCTTGCAGTGTAAATAAGTGTCTCCCACTCTTATATTTGACATGCGTGAATGAATGGAAGTTAAATAACAAAAATAGTTTTATAATTATTTTAATAACTTTAATGCAATTTGCTTTCAGACTCAAGACAGGTACTTTGCTAGAATTGAGCTCAAAGACATGGGTGGAGCAGCTAGTGCGCTTTCCAACCAGGGGGTGGCAACTATCTCTCTGACTGACATCAACGACAATCCACCCACCTTTACAGAAAAAGTGGTAAGTTGTCTTTTTTCCTATTCAGTAGCACAGACAGTACCAGTTCCATAATCAGTTCTTAGAGAGACATTAGTATGCAGTGGCACTTCAGTTTCTTATATGTTTTAGAAGACTTTTAGAAGCTTTGTGTAAATGATAGATTTTAAACATTGTTCTGTTCAAAATGGTGTCAGAGAACAACAAGGTAGAATTGTGATGTGAATTATAAGTCTTGCAGCCCTGCTGATTTAAAACGATTGACCTATAACTGTTCTAGAACTGTTATGAAGGGATTTAAGTAATAATAAAGACGTGTTGTTTTGAAGGTGCTTCTGGATTTCTCAGAATTTAAGGATCCAGAAAGAATGTAGTGGGTTACTTGCATTTCAAAATACAGCTTAGCTGTGAGATTGTGTCATTTATAATCATTTGTTGTTTTTGTGGAACAGTATAAGGCTCAAGTGCAGGAGAACCAGGCAAATGTGTTGGTTCTCAGGATCCCTGTAGAAGATAAGGACCAAAAGGGAACTGCAAACTGGAAAGCTGTGTATGAGATCACCAAGGGCAATGAGAGTGGAAACTTCTGGATCAAGACTGACCCTGCAACCAATGAGGGCCTGCTCCATGTCATAAAGGTGAGACAGCGGGGAAGAGTGTGAGAGATGGGCTGAGAAGGCAGGTGGAGTGCTGTGGAACAGGTTAAAACCAAAGAGTTTGTAGCTAAATTAAACAGCTGCCAGTATAAATAAATGTAGTTAAGAATAAAATGTAACACATTACATCCAGGCCAATGCACAGTCTCTTTGTTTGGGGGCAGCTGGTGGCCTAGTAATTAGGGCGTTGGCCCTGCAATCAGAAGGTTGTGGGTTTTGTGAGCCCCTGCCTCACGCCCATTGACCCTGGGACAGGCTCCAGGTACCTGCAATCTTAGTGAGGATTAAGCGGTTGCAGAAAGTGAGTGAGTATTACATTGGTTAGCACTGTTGCCCTCCAGTGAGAAGTTCCTGGGTTCCTAGCTGAGGCAGCCAGGGTCTTCTCCGTGTGGAGTTTGCATGTTCTCCATGTGGGCTTCCACCAGCAGCTCTGGCTTCCTACCACGGTTCAAAGACATGCACGTCAGATTAATTGCTCAAATTATTTTTACCTAGTAATGCACCAAAAATATCGTCTCCGAACAGAAAATAAACGGACAGTAAACAGTTTATCTAATGAAACTGCTACATTACATAAACTACTGTACAAAATGAAATGCCCAACTTTCAAATGGTAATGAAGCATTTGTTCTCAGCCTATTACAGTCAGCTCAATTTTTTAATTTATTTTTTTCCTTTTTCAGTCTGTGAATCAATTATTCTTAGTTATTTAAACTTTTTTATACAGTAGTAGCAACATGTGAATTTGTAGATTCACTGCAACAAAATTGGTTTTATGTTATGAATAATATAAGTAGTCTAGTTTCTGAACTTTTGAACAGTGTATTAGTGGCTGTTTAACGAACAGGGGCGTTGTCCTGAAACTGCACTGGTATTGTGTCTCTGTGTATATTATTTATAGAGCTGTTACAGTGCTGGCCTAGTATTTATGAGTGGGGTGTGAGAGTGTTGGCCTGTATGGCGTGTTTGATAATATGACTGCAGACACACCCTGATCTAAGACTAACAAGGTAACACAGTTAGTTCCTCAATGTCTGTGTCTTACTGTTGGAGAAATCCCCTCTATGTCATAGTTGAAAAAACACATTTGTCTTGAATGAATTGAAGTAGTATCAAGAAGCATTGTTGTAGAAAATCAGAGAGAGACTGCGACAGAGAGAGAGAGAGAGAAATCGAGAGAGAGGTCACTGTTTAAAATGTATAACTTTTATGTAAGTATACTTAAAAGTGAATTTTGCTACCGGTTAACTTATTTAGCACCTTATAGGCATATATTTAGATACAATGAAAATAACATTATAAAATAAAGAGCAACATCCTTTATAAAAAACACATATATAGACTGTACACTTTCGGTTACAGTTTTACTGCCCAAGGGAAAATCCACTCTCATACATGCCAAAGTGAAAGGATTTTTCTTGTTATGTATTTCCTTTTTCAACTTGAATTACCAAACCTTGATCTCTTAATCTACCTCTTTTCTTCCTCAGCCTCTGGATCGTGAGAAACAGGATTTGGTGAAGCTGGAGGTGATGGCTCGTAACGAGGTTCCTCTGGTGCGCACCAAGTCCTCCTGGATGAGGTCTGAAGTACAGCTAACTGTGGGAGATGTGGATGAGGGACCAGAGTTCTCTGTACCTATTCTGATGCTCAAAGTCAAGGAAAATGTACCCAATGGAACGCTCATCGGAACCTATACAGCCACTGATCCAGAGACTAAGAGCAGCAAAGGCATAAAGTAAGGGCTCTAGTGGCCAGATGGTGCCTGTAGTCTGTAAGTGATACATGGTTGGATTTATGGCCTGGAATGATATTTTATTTAAATCTAAGGTTAAAGTAATATTTAACAATCAGTTCTTAAAGGGCCCATATTTTGCAGTTTGATGTAGAGTCCACTTGTGATCCAGCCTAAAACCCACTCAAACTTTGTCAAAAGTACTGATTGGAAGAACACACTAAATTCATCGTTTTGGTCGACACTGTACCAAAAGAGACCAAAGTGATTAGTAGAATCGCCTTCGAAATTCGATCAGTTTGCATATTTGCCACCTGAAAGATGTACTTGGGGTAGAAGATATCAACTATACAGTAACATGACTATTTTCCACTGTCAGATACTACAAGCTGAATGACCCAGGTTCTTGGATCAATGTAATGGAGACCACGGGAGATCTGAAGACAGCAAACACCATCGACAGAGAGTCACCTCTTGTTAAAATGAACACATATAACATCACTTTGAAGGCTGTGGATGAGAGTACGTATATAAATATTACATTGCAAACTGAAGAATTTGTCTCATTGAAGATATTTAGATGCCTTATTTACAAAAATACAGAGAACCAAAACAGGGCACATGCAATTTGTATATGGACACATCCATCCACATTATGTGCAAATGGGTTGAATGAAGTGCATCTTAAATAGGAGGTCTGGTAAAAATTTAGACCTGTTTCAAACATGCATAGAGACTAAAGATGAAAGGGGATCACTTCAGACAACACAGAGAAGGTGTGTGCCAAGTGCAAACCCAGCACAAACACATTTTTTGCCTCATTCTCCACACAATAATTTGATCTATTACTCTGTTAAAGCACGGCAATTTAGGCAGAGCCAGGCCATTCACCAGAAGTTGTTAGTCAAAATGGAGTGTGTTCTATGCAATAAAATGTAATAGAAATGTATTATTTTACTGACTCCAGTGCTGCACAATTCCATTAAGAATACTAACACATGCACACCATTAAGGGCACATGGCACAAAATTTATGTTGTAGCACAAGTATTTGAACACTAAAAGGGTGTGGTTGATTGGAGGTCAGAATGTTCTGAAGTTCTCTAGTTGTTGCAATGTCTCTGTTTTTTTCTGGCTGAAACTTATTGTCCTAGAAAGTTGTCAAATGGCATTCTTGAGGAGGCCTTTTGTTCTTTGTCTGTTTATCCAATTAGAGAAGAAATGGAAGTGTCTTGAACCCAGTTTTGATTGATGTTCATTTATAACAGTAATAATTTATTATCATTTGAAAACAAGCAGGTTCAGTCTGTAGCAACATTTGCTCTGTGGCATTGTGTTTCACTTTAAATAAATAAAGTACTTTTGTCTTGGCATAAGAATGATCTTATCACATTTATAGTGAAAAAGTTATCAGTGCAAGTTATAGAATAAATGACAATGTAAACGATTTCCTGTTCTTAGGTAAGAAGACCGGTACAGGCACGGTGGTGATCATGATTGAGGATGTCAACGATAATAACCCGGTGATCCCGGAGCCGAATCGGGTTTTGTGCTCAAAGGATGGTAAATGGGGCTCCACTTTGGTTGAGGCTGTGGACAATGATCAGTCTCCATACTCTGGTCCTTTCACCTTTGCACTGGGCTCAGATAATGCTGAGAAATGGAAGCTAAAGGATTCCGTTCCAGGTATGTTGGTGTAATATCAAGTCTTCACCAATGAAAAAAAAGTGACAGTCTGTATTTGTCACTTGAGTGACACGGTGCACAGTGAAAGAAAATCAAATGTCCAATCATAATTTTAAGTACGTTTTTTCTTTTATTGTCAGGTACCTCAGTGACCATAGAGCAGACTCAGGATTTGCCCAATGGTGTGTACCAAGTCCCTCTGCTGGTGAAGGACCTTCAAGGTGTAGGGGAAGAACAGATTGTGTATATCCGAGTATGCGAGTGTGTAAAGGAGGGAGAGTGTGCAGCTCAGAGTCTTTCTTCCAAGCTGGGAGTGTGGGGTGTGCTGGCCATGCTGCTGGGTCTGCTGCTGCTCCTCCTGCTCTGTGAGTTCCCTCTACTGGCCAAATACTGAAACACTTTTATCTCACCAACACTAGATAGATAATAGGCACAACAGGTTCTATTTCATACTTGGAACTTTGCACATGATTGTTTTAGTTACTAATGTAATACAAAAACCTTTGATGTGTATCTTTTTAGTGAATGCAAAGATTCTGTAACTAGTCTTACAATAAGAGACAGTGTCCATTTTGATTTATTCTGAAGCTTACTAAAGCCTTAGGCTCTTCTTTTTGAACAAGAAGAAGCATATATAAGGCTTCAATAGGCTTTTTTTCCAGCAACATTTTTGGTGTTCTATCTGGATTGCTATTAAAGAATAAAAAATACTTTGAAGATTAAAATATAGGCAGATTAGTAATAACTAAATAACTGACACTGACAGACCCTCAGTTTACCTAAAAGAGTAAATCAATAGGAAAAATATTAAAACGCTGTCAGTGACAGCAGAGGCTCATTAAAATTGTACTAATTTTTTTCTGGGGTGATGTTCTTTCTCCCTGTGGCAGGTCTTCTTTGTGTCTTGGTATGCAGCACAAAGGGAGATAAAGTACGCATGGCTGATGATTACGATGGAACTGGGGGAATGCTGCTCAAATCTAACACTGAAGCTCCAGGGGAGGAAGTGGTAAGAACTTGTTTTTAAACCTCTGCCTTTTGCTTAAAGTGTACTGAACATTCTGCTTAGCATGCCTGCGCTGGCCCCAAATACAGCCTCTTAGCAAGGATTACCTTCAGCAACCAAGTCGTCAGTGACCCCATGGCTCGTTCACATTTTTGTTCTCTTCCAGCTTCCAACACACCTAAACAAACACATACAGTCAGCACTAGCTCAGTTATGTGAGAATAGAACGAAGACGGTTAGGACAAAAGCATTGATCAGAAGCTCGATCAGAAAGGGGGTTTTATTTTTACTCAACCCTTCTTGTTCTACCCACTTTGCTTATTTAAATGGGGGCAGCGCTGGCTTAATGTGTGTGTGTGGGAACATAATGACTTAATCTTACTCTGAAACATAAAATGCCTCATTTAGAAAGATTTCAGTGTTACTGGAGAAGTTATTCTCTAGTGTGTGACTTAAGGGTAAGTTAAGAGGAGAATGTTTATAGGCTATAAGTGGTCTTGGCCAGAGACTTGCAATCCCAGTTTAATTATACAGAAAATCCCAGCTGTATGAGAAGCTGTGTCAGAGGTTTTCTTTCAGTTCAAATTACCCTAACACATTGACATTTGGGTAACGTAAGCAGTTGGGGCTTTAACCTCATAAATGTGCCTGGTGCAGATGAAAGATTTCTGCAGGGAATAAATATCATCAGTATTTAAAACCTGGGCTGAAGTGTTTACAGTTGTAAACCTTTCCTTTATGGCAGCTGAGCAAGTGCTAAGAGTTAACCCATTCAGGCTTGTTATTTTGCATAACATTATTATTAAACAGAATCAATAGAGAAGTGAAAATATCAAAACATAATAGCACAAATGCTAAAATAGGTTGGCTACAAGCATCATTTAGCTAAAGCTGTACGTGCACCTTTGTCACAGGCGTGGCGGTTGTCACGTCGCCGTGCTTTACCCCAATGATCACGCCACGGCAGGCTCGATGGCCGAAACATGAAGAAACTGAAAGTTGATTGTGAACGCTAAATGTGATGCTACGTGGGACGCTGAACGAGGCGATGGACCGACGCTGAGGTCCACATAAACTGAACTTAAATACATAGAAACCAATGACAAAGCACAATCACTAAACTAAACACAATACAGCTGAAACCGAGAAACAAGGCACAAACATGCACAAAATTCAAAATAAAAGCCCCCCAAAACAAAAACAAAACAGTGGCCCCTACCAGCCACTGGCCGAGACGTGGCAACCTTTTATACCATTTAAAAACTTTGACGAATGACAGGCTACAGAATGAAGAATTTGCATTGTAATATGCTATGGAAGACAAACAACCAACCATTTATTGCTACTCTGATAGAACTAATGAAAATGAAGTCATGAAAGAGGTTCACAAAAGTTCATGTTATACCCAATGTCTGCTTTTAGCTGCAGCAGCAACAAACCTCTGCTATAAATGTCACTGTGAATAACATGAAAATAATGGTCATACTGTATATCTTCCAACAGAAAGACACACTGCTGGTGGTGCCTGGGAGCGGGGGAGATACAATAGAAGTCTCTAAAGGTGGTGCCGCCCTAGAACAGCAAATGATGCTTGGATCGGCTGCAGGGCTCTATGGGCAGAACACCCTCCAGAGAGGGAGTATGTACCAGAGTGGCTTGCAAGGCTATACAACCAACATGAGCATGTTTGAACAGCAAGGTGGAGGCTTTTACGGCAACACCTTGTCCAGCAAATACTCCGACATGTCCATGCTGGACACGTGGAGGACCAATCAGTTATACCTGGAAGATGTAAGTGGAGCTGCTGACTTTGTGGCACACATGCCCACTTATAGATAAAACATTTTCAATCCTGTCTCTCCTATTTCCCCCTTTTCAGCTGTTGGGGTCACGCTAAGAAAGTTAAAGGGGCCATGTCTTGTATTTGTATCATTTATTTGCCCAAAACAGTCATAGTTTATATTTACACATGACCATTTATTTGACCTTAAAGATTTAAACTTTGCCTTTAAGAATAATAGAAATGAGCTCGGTTTGATACTTGTTCTAAAAGCAGCCTGGACAGAAACCGTCCTTATTCCATCACTATAGCTTAAATCTATGGTAAAATGAAGATGCGTACACATGAAATCACCAAAACAACTAATTCTAAAGAGACTATTTTGTTGCTTTGTTTTCACAAATGTTGCTTTGTTCTATTGCATAAAACCCCTGACACTTGCTTCTGTGAGCTTTTATCTTGGAATCTTGTTGCCTTAACTCACCGGTTCCCCTCACACACCTCCTTCTCTTTCGTAGCTTTTAGGACATTTCTGTAATTCCTTACCACAAAGCTTTCTCTTTCCTAAATGAGTGATGCTATCAGCTCCTTTGACTTCTGACCCTTTACTTTTTTCTGTGTTGCAGAAACTGGTCTATTTTGGCGAGGATGAAGATGGGCGGTTTGCGCCGGATCTGCTGAAGCCTTATGGGTATGAGGGCATGGGTTCTCCTGCAGGGTCTGTCGGGTGCTGCAGCGCTCTCGGTGACCAGGACTCACTGGACTTCCTCGATTCCCTCGGACCCAAATTCAGAACGCTTGCCGATGTGTGCATGAGCAAAGCGGAGAGAGATGAGCAGTGAGACAGACATGACATCAGCTTGGGTATTCGGAAAAACTCACCTGTCCTTTCTGAGAAAAAGTGGAGCATAAGGAGAGAAGAAGAAACACTGGATGTTGCAATCAGCAGTCACTGAAACCTTTTACCAGCACTCTACAGCCTCTACAGCATATTACTGCCAGGAGCTTCTAACCATGCTCAGAGGACTCAAGAAGAACTGCTGCATTCTTATTAAAATGTGTTATGCCAGTTTTATTTTGTAGATGAGCTTTTGAACAGCCCATGCAATTTCAAAGCAAATAAAAGTCAATAGTTAATACACTGTGGTCAATACCGACACTAAAATATGTTCAAGTCATTACACAAGGAGCGGTAAGCAAAAGACAGGTTCATTTTACATGGTAATGACAAAACTAAATCAGAAACGATGATGATAATAGATTTATTTTTAATTTTGTAAATATTTTGCATTCTAACGCCGATAATTATAGACACAGTGGTGGATGAGTGGAGTATTACAGTATTTCAGCGTACTTTCTTAGTATGGCAAGCCGGGGTGGTCCTTCCTGGACGAGGCATCAAATCCTGAGCACCAGTGTGTGACTCATTAATCTCTTGCTCTATTTTGAGTGAGTTGAACAAAGTGCACCACTAGTGACTCCATGTGCACAGGCTTGAAGAATTGTGACAGGCCTAGACACGAATTTAGCGGTTTTGTTTTGATTCATGATTAATTATCACACTAACAATGATAATGAACAGTTATAGTAGGAGTGCATGATGTGTCTTTGTGAATTTGTGTGTGTGGTCCTTTCACGATCAAAGTAAAGGCATCTGTTAGGCTGTGTGTATTTCTCTCATGAATTAAAATGGCTTGTTTGACAATACAAAAACCGAGAGGGGCCATAAGCAGTAGGGATGTAACAGGATGTGTATTCAGTGTGTCAGTTTAAACATTACGGTGTGGTGCATGCAATCACACAAAATAACATGGTAGCTGATCTGCGAAGATGGATTTCTATAGGAAAGTTGCCGAAGGTGCAAGTTTGCAAAGTTGTACCTGGCTGTACCTGCTGCCCCTCCCTACTCACAAGGTTGTTTTCTTTTTTGTCTGTTTGTTTGTTTTGGGCGAATAGGGTTAGGATTTGAATGTTTGTTTGAAGAAACACTCCTCCTTATGCATTTTTTATTATTTTTTATTTAATTGTTTTGTCTTGTTCTTTTCCAGCCCTACGTACATGTTCAAATTAGTATTAGGAAACCGAACCTTGTGCATTTGGAGGTTTTTTTAACCGTTGTACTGAAGTCGTACTGAACCGTGATGAACCGAACCATGACCTCTATGAACCGTTACAACCCCATTAAGCAGTGTTCACATTATCGTGGAAAGGTGTTTTGTGTGCTGCCTTGTATGATGTCAAAATTGAAGCATTCCAAGCCACACATTAAAGGAACTCACAACACCAACATGTTTTGAACATGTGTAATTCAAGAAAGCCATAAACTCGAACCTTTTCCACCGAACACTGTGGTTTATGAGCGATATATCTCAAGGACACTGTGTGGGGAAAAAACAGCGCCATTGAAATGAATGCCCAAGATATGTGCAAAACCGCTTTTCTGTGATAATGTAAATGCTGCTTCAGAGCACTGAGCATCTTTAAAGGATGTTTTCAGGCCAAGCTTATGCTACCTGGCCTTTAAAACACTGGTTTCCTTTCCTGATACTGGATTTCTGCTTCTAAGACAAACAGATGTTTACCTTTTTGTTTCTTTTGTAATACATCGAGCATGTTTTTGTGTCTTCCTGGTGTCTACATTGATAGGGATGTGTATTGTTAGGATTTTGCTGAAACTAATATTGATACCGATATACTTTTTGATACTACTCTCTATAATTTGGCACAAAAGTATGTTGGGGCTGTGCCCCTTTTATATCCCACTGATCTAATCTAGCATCAATCATTTGAAAATGCCAGCTCTGTTAGAATGCATTATCCAATATTTTGGTATTGACCAATCAGGAACTGGTATCAATGTAGTAGTGATTCTTGATACCCATCCCTGCTCTTTAGTCATCAAGGAACCGACCCAAATTTTAATTTAATATTTTAATATTGTGTTTTTTTTTTGTCAGAATGTGGGAGTTGTTCTGAGTGACAGACAATTTAACTGGAACCTGTGGGTCTATAATAAGTGCATTTTGGTGCACCATGAGAGATTTGTACTTGTAACATGACCACAGGCATCGAGTCGTCACACCAAAGCTTCCAGAATTCTTTGTTAACTCTTGCTTTTTTCACTGCTTTATTTGCCTGTTTTTTTATGTCGAATGCTTGCAATGTTTTTGCAGTACAATACAAAAATACAGTACTATTACAAATAAAGAGTTTCTTGAAATAGTAGATGTATTTAAATGCAGATTTTCATGTATGAAATGTGGGTGAGGTACTAAAGAAGCACATTACACCGCCTTCAGAAATATTGTGCAATTGTATCACGTTTTCCTTCGTGATCTGTAAAACATTCATAACAGTCAAAGTGTAATTGTTCACTATGCCACAAATAATAGAGGAAAGTTTTCTGTGCTGTTTTAATGCCAGAGGATAGTTTGTGCAGAAAAGACAGTTGGGCAGTATTTATCTCCTTCTGTTGAGGCTGTTGCACAATAAAATGTCAGCTGACTGTAGGAGGTGACAGTTTGAAACAATGCAGGCTGAAGATGACTTTTGTCATTAGTGAATACACTCCTGCCCGTTGTTGACCTGGCGGCGCTAAGGGGCTGCGCTGAGACCTTCCATCGGTTATCAAGAGTAGGAGCCAAGTCATTGCTTTAATGCGATACATTTATATTCAACATGGAATGCAAGATAACACCGCCCAGGACTCAGTGGGGAATATATTTCCGGAGTAAGCCTTTACATTAGCACAGGGTAGAGCCCTATTTTTGGGCACGACACCGAGAATCCCAGAGGAGCTCATTAAGACCTTAAAGAAGAGTATAGACATTTTTAACCACAGTTAACCTTAGAAGCTGCGGATAACAAAAGCATGTTGAAATTTTATATGAATAATTTCGCACTCATAGTTCATCAAAAGAAGCCAAGAAATTCTGTCAAAAGTGTAACTTCTGAACCTCAGTTGACACCGCGTTTGTATTCGTAAGAAGAAAAGAAGACATTTGATTAGAAGTCGAATTAGATGCTGTTATTGTCGCGTGTTTGCTTTTAAGTTTCTAGCCACGTTTTTGCTATTGGTTGGCATTAACAATGAATAGCGTCGTGAACTCGTGTTGGTGTATGATCTTCAAAAACTGGTAAGATACTGCAGTCAGTTCTGGTAAAGATGAAATGACGTTGGGTCATTTCATTCATGTTTAAATCATTTTTGTAGAGACATTATTTAGAGCAGCCGACTCACACCAAGGTACAAACAACTTTGGTTTGAGGTCCAGTTGTGGTATTGATTACCCAAAGCAATGGGGCATATTTTCCAACATAATGTTTTAAAGACAGGGCAGTGAGTACGGAAAAAACTAAATTCTCAACGGAATATGATACAGTTATGTAACCTAACTAAAGGTACCGAAGACACTGTTGAGGGTACCACCACACTAGGAAGAGAGGAACTACCCCAGAGAGAGATTAGTACCTTAGTTCTGAGAGTTGTGGTAGCCTAGGGCCACAGTGGCTTTGAAGCTAAAGAGGACCCAACAGAACACACACAGAAACCAGCTTTGGGTGCAAAGCATTTGAAACATGAATAGCCTGAAACAAAGCTCTCCAGGCAAGGTCCTCTCTCCCTGCTGTAGCTTGGACTATTTCCATATTTAAAGTGTCCTGGCTCCTTCTAAATCAGTCCCAGCTGTTGCCAATCAGGGGAGGAGCCATGTACATATTTCTTAGGGATCTAGTAGAGTGTATGTCTTATTCTAGGACTTTTTAATGTTCTTCATTTGAGATCTAAAAATGGTGTGGTCTATAGTCTGTCCTGTAGTGGACAAAATGGTCACGCCAACATTTCAAAAAGACACTGTAAAGTGGGTGGAGGTAGCTGCATTATTGTATTCTGATGAGTCTAATTCACTAAAAGTAATATGGAGAAACCCATTTGTTGATTTGGTCTCATTTTAGTCATACATAAATTCTTTAATGGTCGTTTTTCCCTATGGGCTTGTGCCCAAGACCTGGTGCTTTTACTTGTCTCCTGTAAAAAATGTAGTCGGGATGCTTTGATCAATGAATCAGGCTTTAAAGCATTAGTAACAGCAACTGTTTGTTCGTGTGACTAAGGGAGAGAAAGAGAGAGAGAGAGAGAGAGAGTGAGTGTTGGGTTGTGATCTGCATCTCTTCCAATGCCCTATGAAAAGTGTTGCCAAGGTCTCGGCCTTGTGGCTAAATTGAAGAACTGATTCTACCGTGGCAACAAAAAGCCTTAGTCAGGGATTTCGTAACAGAGCTTTCTGTTTTATTCAATGGCAAACTCACAGTCTGAATACAAAGCAGGAAAGAAGGTTTCTCAGACAAAAGCAGAGATATTTCACTAGGAATGGCCTTGTGATTCATCGATACAACTGTGCGTGGACAAGTTGTCAGGAGATTTTTGCGCTGGTCTATACTATAGACAGCTGGTGTCCTGTGGCTGGGTTTCTCAGAGCTCGTACAGCAGGTGGCCGGAGAAGGTGCTGAAGAGGTTATGTGTGTCTTTTAGAGTGCTGTCGCTCTTGTTGAGGCGCACAAACACCCGGTCTCCAGCCCTCAGCTGCAGCACTGCACTGTTACTGGCTGTGTCAGTGTGGAGTGCATCTACTGCCACAGCACTGGCCACGACCTACAACACACACACACACACACACACACACACGTGCATTCTGTTAGAACTCAGTTCCTTTAAAGTTCTTCTCAAACCAATGTCCAGTTCTCCTTTTAGTGCGTTTTTGAAACAAGTGGTGAAATGCCATTCAATATACAAATGGAAAATATGTTTGTTTTGTAGCAGAAATGAGCTTTTCTTTTCTTTTGTTATATTGTATTAGCGTGCTTCCAGGAGGGAATAAAACTATTTTCATACATTTATTTGCCTAAAGTTAAAAAGTGGAAAACGTTCATTATTAATGCTGAATGTAACTGAGTAGGTAATAAATCAAATGGCTGCCACTGTGTGATTCAGATCAAACTACTTTTAAACTACAAAATGACAGTTATACCTCTAGACTTGTAAAGACACCTGCACCCTAATCCCATATTATAATTTTGCAAGACTAATTGCGCTTAATTTTAGAACTTAAAATGCTAAATTGACTCATTAAAGAGCAAATAAAGTTATTTATATTGTGGCTTTAACAGTAAGAAAATTCAGGGGAAATATTTATCACTTGCTTCATGTGTTATTTAAACCACACAAAATGAGCTACATGTTAAATAAAAGGCTTTAAATAATTTATTCACTGATTGTTTGGCTGTCAAAATTGTACACTTCTGGCTTTATTCTTTTTGTGTAAATTTCAAGAAATAATTCAACAATTATACGGCTGTATGTAATAGTAACAAACACAAAGGCGATTCTGGTGCCAAAATTAGGATTTTCGCAGAATGTCAGCTTGTTCCAAAGAGCTACAAATGAGAAATGATATCCAATTTCATGCATAGCCTGCAACATCCTTCTGAAAGGTAATGTGCTTGCTTTTGTCTCAAGCCTTTTCCTGCATGAATGTATTCTTTAGGAAACTATGAGACTTCTTTAACTTACCTTGTCATTGAGCACCAGGTCAGCCCTTAGGCTGATTCCAGACTTCACAATGTTGTAGCTGAAGTGGTACACTCCAGCTGATTGGCAAGTGAAAATGCCAGTCGAGGGGTTATACCGGCTGCCCAGGTTTGTTATCACATTACTGAACTTCAGCACTTCGTCGTTGCCAAATTCCTGCCTCAGGGCTGCATAGAAGGCGACTGCACCCCGTGTTATGGAGCCTTCTCCTTTCAGGCCTGGGGGGCCGGGAGGACCTGCTTTCCCAGGAGGACCTGCCGGACCTGGAGAACCCCCTCCAGAGGAGCTGAGGGGGATGACTAGGCCATTGGCACCCGTGTCATGTGTACTGCTCGGAGACTGGAAAGGGTCACACACAAGCCTGCAGGATCCAGGCTGGGTCCCACCATGGGCCCCTTCAAAGCCCATGAGGGTAAAACCCAGTACTGCAAGGAGTGTGGCTATCATAGCCATGTTAACCTCACAAATGAGGACCCTTAGACACTCAAAGTAGATGCATGTTCCTTAAAAACAGGTGAACCTGACTGGAGAACTCCGATCACATGATGCCATTGAGAAATTGCTGAAAAAAAAGAGGAATAGAATTCTTCAGCATCAGCAAAAATGACAGGGTTCACATCCCACTTCCCCATAAATCACGTGCAGGTTTGGTTTCATAACTCGAAGATGTCTACATAGCCATCTTTTCTTTTTTTTCACAATATTTAGACCAGTGAACAGAAGTGGGTAGAGTTGCCTGGACACATACTGAAGACACTGATGTCTTACTTTAGTTTAAAATTGATTTAAATAAAAGTAAAAGTGCTTTTGAAAAAACAATTTGAGCAAAAATCTGCTGCAGCAGAACATCTAGTATCTATCAGCATATCAGCTGAAGTTTGTTAAGCTGTTTTGAATAGACTCTTTGACCTGGAGCATTGAGGTCAGTCATACCTCAGGCAATACCCCCTCCCCAACACACACAGAGTACCCGGCCCTGCACAAAGCTGCAGCAGAAATGTCACAGGAAATGCCAGTAAATGAAAATACTCCAAATGTCACACATCATGAATGTCATGATTACCTCCACGGAACATGGGCACGCGCGCACACACACACACACACTAATACACAAACACAATCACTCAGACTATGAAATGTGGGACCAAAAGCTTTAGAGCTTTAGAATGAATTTGGATAGGTTTCTTATGTCTCTCTCTCTCTCTCTCTCTCTCTCTCTCTCTCTCTCTCTCTCTCTCTCAGCAGAATGCAGTATAATGAGCAATACATTTCCCTTTACAGTTCCTTTAAAAACAAACCTGCAACAGTAGCAACTAATAACAACGAAGCTTCAGAATTCTGCATGCGACAGCCTGCCCTAATTATCAATTTCCCACAGTTTCATCAAGAAATGACCTCTGACTAACTGTGTTGGCTCACTTTGTGAGAACATAGAATAACAGGTAATGATATACTCATCTAGCAGGGTTTAAAGAACAGGTTCTTTAACTTACTTAAAAGGAAAAGATTCAACAAATAATACATCTCTGTGTGGCCCTTTTAAATATTAACAAAAAAGAATCTTAGTATTAACAAAAAATAATCTTAGTATTAACAAAAAAGAATCTTAGTATTAACAAAAAAGAATCTTAGTATTAACAAAAAAGAATATTAGTATTAACAAAAAAGAATATTTTGTACAATTAATGTACAAAATATTATTGTATATTTTTTGTTGTTTTTCTGACCTATTTAAACCCAGTGGACAGTCACTGAATCTATAAGCCTCCATTTTGTCACAAAGTACATGTGCATGTTTGAAGAAGGTGAAATGTATACAAAACGTTAGACCAAATGATGAAATTTTGCACAATGAAAGTTAGATGGGCTTTGCATGAACAATATTTGGCAGCTGGTGGTTAGTGAGTTGCCCCTGTGATTGGAAGGTTGCAGGTTCACTGCCACCGCCACCACTGAGGTACCCTTGAACAAGGTACTGTCCCCACACACTGCTTCCTGGGTGCTACATCATTGTTGATTTTGATTTTACATTAAGTGCTGTGATGTGATCATGTGTGACAAAAATGCCCATTTATATATTTACAGTCAGAGGGTTTTATGTGGTATATACAAAGCTACTTCACAGAAGATCACTATAATCACTATAAAAATATATAATCACAAAAAAATCACTATATGGATAAAAGTATTAAGACACCTGACACCAACAGGTAGTTCAATATAATTGCATTCAAAAACATAGACTTAAATATGGACGGCTTTCAACAAGATTGTGGAATTTCTGTGGGAATTTGTCTCCATTTATTCTGTAGAACTTTTATGGGGTCAGGCTGGATGAAACAGCCTGGCTCACAATCTCCGTTCCAATTCATCCCAAAGGTGTTGCCCAGGTGTTGAGGTCAGGGCTCTGTGTGGCCTGTCAAGTTCTTCCACACCAAACTCATCCGACCATGTCTTTATGAAGCTCGCTTTGTGCACTGGGACACAAAAATGCTGGAATAGAAAAAGATCTTCCCCAAACTGTGTCCAAAAAGTTGATAATTGGTAAGACAGACAAAGGGTTTACATACAGGGACAAGGAACACCTGAGAACAATCAGGGGGGTTACTGACGAGACACAGATGATGCATGACAGAGGGTCAGAGAAAAGGGGAGCAGGGACACCAAAAAAAAACATAAGCACATGGACAGGGACAGGAGGTGAGAATGAAAACAAGAAGAGAAACAGGCAAAGAAAAGGGCAATACAGCGCAGGATAAAATGCCTCATAAAATGAAAAAAACTCCATAAGTATTAAACAAGAGTTACCTGAACTTAATCCTGACAGCCATGAGTAGCCAGTGTAAGTCAATCACCATATCGCCCCACTGCTGATTGACTTACACTGACTACCCATGGCTCCAGTTCAAGTCACTAACTTAATCTTAAACTAACTAACTAACTAACCTTGATCTCATCATTATGAAGTGAAAGTGACCATTCTGTCATACGTGAACACACCACAGTTCACAGTGTGAACAGCATGAAATTCACCCTCTGCATTTAACCAAGTGAAGCAGGCAGCAGCCAGGAGCAGCCAGGAACACAGCGCCCGGGAGCAGTGCGTGGGGACGGTACCTTTCTCAGAGT
>JBBPDB010092174.1:0-26606 GCA_037974465.1 Brachypetersius altus
GTCTGATAGAGAAAGAGAGAGCGAGAGAGAGAGAGAGAGAGAGAGAGAGAGAAGGGGAAGGGAGGGGAGGGGCTGTATCAGTGTTTCCTCCAGCAGCTCTCCTTTTATTCTCCACCTACAGGCGGCCGAGCAGCATCTGTGTGAGCGGAGCAGCGCGAGACCCACGCACATACACACAGGACTGCACGCGCCGCTTCTGAAGAGTAGCCGGGAGCGCTCGGACTGAGGTGAGTCGAGCGTCTGCTGTCCATCTGTCCGTCCATTCCGGTCTCTCTCATCTCTCTCTGCTCTAGCCCACCCTCTGCTTTACTCAGCCCTCTGAACTTATTCAGGCGGGGTTCCCTATTGGACACACACAATGCTGCGTCCAGACCCCCAGACCCTGATTATAATTCTCTCGCGAGAGATCAGTCACTCTGGAAGCCACGCTCTTTTAACTTTGAGCTAAAATTAAGTTGGCTGGCAACACTGACCGCACTGCTACCGCTACTCTCTCTCTCTCTCTCTCTCTCTCTCTCTCTCTCTCAACCAGAGACACACACGGGCTGTCTCTGTTGCTCTATTTTTACTGCAGTGCCGCGTCCAGCAGTTTGTTCATTCAGGTCGCTCTGTGGTCAGTAGCAGGGCTGCTGTGGGTCAGGACAGTACGCTCTCCACGAGAGGTCTGTGGTGTGCCAGTGCACGCGCACGCACGCGCTTTTCTGTGTTTTTAAATGTCCCACAGGCAAGAAGGGAAGGGGTACTAAGACTAGTTTCAGAAAAATGTACTAAGACTAGTTTCAGAAAAAAAATGTGTGCTAAGACTAGTTTGCTTTTAATAGCAGTTTTTATGTTTGTCTGTATTAATAAAGAATGTGTAGCAATATTAAGTTGCATGTGCCCGTGCGCGCGCGCGTGTTTTCCTGTGACGCGTGACGTCAACTGAAAACACTCCGATGCGGTGTGGCGGCGCAGGGCGCGCGAATGGCATTTTAATGATTTTACACTAATTTGGCTTTATATATTTATTCCTCTCTGTTCTCGTCATGCACGTGGTAGCCGCCTGTGTACTGTTGGCCGCCGCTTCGTGCTGGTTGAGCGGCACCGCGCTCGCGCTCCTTCGCCTGCTCCTGCCCGACGCGCTGCTGGCTACCCACATGCCCGAGGAGGCGGACGGGAGCCGGCGGAGCCCCCAGGGCGTCCCGTACCGAGACCTGCAGCACATCGTCAACGCCGACGGACTGCACCTGTTCTGCCGCTACTGGGAGGCGGACGGCCCGCCCAGGTAAGAGTCTCGTGTGCACTTCTCATGGAGGCATAGGGAACGGGCTTATCGCACGGTGCCCTAGTTCTGTTTACATCCTACAGCTCCAACGTGCACTCTGTTTCCAGAGTTACGGAGAGACGAGCCTGGCCAGCTCAAGTAGCCTACCAACGTGTCCCTCTAAAGAGCCTGCATGTACACAAGCCCCCAGACTACATGGACAAAAATATTGGGACGCTTGACCGATATACCAAAAGGGACTTTATTAACATTGCATTCAAATACAAATGGAGTTGGTCCCCCCACTTTGCAGCTATAACAGCTTCCAATTTTCTCAGAAGGCCTTCCACAAGATTTTTAAGTGTTTCTGTGGCAATTTGTCCCCATTCATTTTTTACAGCTTTTTTGAGCTCAGGCACTGAATCTCCTTTCCAATTCATCCCAAAGGTGTTCAATGGGGTTGAGGTCAGGGGTCTGTGCAGGCCAGTCACGTTCTTCCACACCAAACTCACCCAACCCAACCCTCACCAAAAAACATTTATGCAGCTTGCTTTGTGCACAGGTCACAGTCAGGGCCTTCCTCAAATGGTGTCCACAAACTCAAAAGCATGGTGTTGTCCAAAATGTCGTGTTTTGCTGAAGCAGTAAGATTCCCATTCACTGGAAGTAAGGGGCTTAGCCAAAACCCTGAAAAACAAGAGTGTCCCAATGCTTTTCTCCTTATAGTGGATAGTGGATGTATCTTGCATCACAGTTGGATTACCTTTCTTCTTCAGACAGTACATTATAGAGGTGTGAAACGTCTCACATTTAGGTTCAGTTGTGATTCAAGGAGTGACAACTTGAATACAAAATTATTCTTGATGCCTCTGGTCCTCCGCATTTATTTTTCATATTTGTCATACTGCCAAATTATTCCATTATGGTTTAACGGGTATTACACACAGCATATGTTTTGTCAAGCTAACTGTTGCCTATTTTTTATAATAGCCTAAATGTTTTCAGTTATCTGCTTTTAAAATATTATGTGCATTTTAACCCCTCGTGGCAGAATGTGTAGCTCATCCTCTGCCATGTTTTTACTCACACAAGGCACAGGCGATGAGTGTAGTATCTGGGAAGAGATCGGGAGTGGGGTGTAATTTCTATTTAATAAGGTTACTTTATTTAGAATAAAACAGTACACATCTATCTATGGCATTTAATGTAAAATATCAATAAAATAAAATACTTTAAATAATTGGAAATGAATTTTTTCTCTGATGCGGAATTGTTCAGTTTTGCATCTTGATGCATCTTCAAAACAATTATTTTCCATAACTCTAAAACAGTATATGTGGAAAAGCATGCAGTCAACCTGAATGAAAAAATTTCAGCTGTTCTCTGATAAAACATGAATTGAGATGTACACACACACACACAGCTTTCATAATCTGCATAGAACAGCAGTGCTTGTATAATGAGTTGCAGTGGTGTTTATGATCCTGAATTAACCGGTGCCTGACCCCACTGTGCCTGAAAGCAGTCAGATCCTCACAGCGCATCTAGTGTAAAGTAGGGCCGTCACACTTACTGCGTTATAATTGATTTTTGTGTGTCATTACATTTGCATACTTGAATATGCTGGCAGCTTTGAGTGATTAAAGCTGCCCACTGCTGGACTGTATTTGTGTGTGTGTGTGTGTGGGGGGGGGGTTGGGGGAGGGGATCAGACAAGTGTGAGGGATTAGGATTAACCCATGGCAGTCCTCCAGATAGGTGTATGGATGGTAGTGAGCGAGGGGGTATTTGTGTCTGTGTATCCTGATGACGTTTAACTGTTTGTCTTTGTAGAGTATTTTAGTTCCTCTTTAGGGCTCTTGTGTTAGTCACATGCTTACATCACAGACTTGTGGACATGTAGCACTTTTTCATAGTACCGCATTGTTACTGAGTTAGACATTCTGTTTGAATGAGAAAGGCTGTTTGAATGAGAGTGTACACCTAACAGCCATAACTGCCTCAAACCTTTCCTGAGAAATTGTTGCAGAGTAGCAGGACGCATTATCCTGCCATTTGACAGAACCATTACCAGGATGTGGAGTATTTGGGCTGCAAGAATGTTTAAAAAGGTGGTACATGTCAAGTGACAGGACGCAAGGTTTTCCAACAAGTGGTTCACTTCTTGTTCTTCCCGATGTAAAATTAACAATAATTTCCAGAAATGTTATTAGTGTGTAAGTACATTGAAGGAGCAGGGAACAGATAAAATATGATATAATGACGAAAGGGTGACCATTTAAATGTAGTGAATATCATGATTAGCACATATATAACAATATAATCAGGATCCCAATTCAGTAATGTAGCACTACGTGTAGGCACTATAGAACCTTATTTTGCAACTTATACTTTTTAGGGAAGCATCTGATGCAGCATCATTTGACACCTCAAGCCTCTAACTCTTTTAATTCTGTTGCACCAAACTTAAAGTGAAAGTGACCATTTGTCATACGTGAACACACCACGGCACACAGTGTGAACAGCATGAAATTCTTCCTCTGCATTTAACCCATTCACCAAGTGAAGCAGGGGGCAGCTACGAACACAGCGCCCGGGGAGCAGTGTGTGGGGACAGTACCTTGCTCAGGGTACCTCAGCAGTGCTTAGCGGTCTTGGGAATCGAACCCAGACTTTCTGATCACAGGGCAAATGCCCTAGGCACTTGGCTACCAGCTGGCCGTCATGTGGACCTCCGAATGCCATGTCCTTAAAGACCCATTGCTTTAGTTTGGTTTAAGTTTACTGAAAACCAGTTGGAATTGATGTGAGCTGTTGGGATGAGCAAAAGACCCACCATGGAAAAGTACACAGTACAATGTAAAATAATGTCTGACATCACGAATATTTCCAACTTATGTTGTAGAGTTCAGTCAAAGTTGGATTTTAAACTAATAAAAGCCGCATGAAAATATATACAAAGTCTTGCACTCTACCTCATCCATATGTACATAAACACACTATCTCAAGCAAACTGTATGTAATGTAATTGTATCACTGAAGTAAAATTGTTTCAGCGTTTTTAGTAAAAATGACAGCAGAAGAACACAAGTTTCTCTCTGTTTTCCTGCTAAACTCACAATGGAAAGTGATTTTTGCCTTCAAAATAATATTTCAGTCTGGTTCTGGATGGGTCTGCACTTTAAATATTGTTCTCTTAACAAGAATAAATCTATATCGGCAGGTATTTCGAAGACGTATTTTGAGACTGGCTGTGTTTTGAATCTTCTCACACTCAAAACATCCAGTGTTACATATAGACTCTTGCGTAAACAACAAATATTCCTGCTCTTGTGTGGGTTGTGCTGGCTTCTGAGCATAAAGCCCCTCTCTGTTTATGGTATCAGCAGAGCAAGAGCAAGTGATTCAGATATGAAACAAGCTAAATAAAGCCTATTCACCATCTCAGGAAGTCCAAGGCCAGGCTGAGATGCAGGCATCATTGTGAAAACTTCAAAAATATGTAGGTTTAAGTGTGGGGTAGCGCTGCTGAGTAAACCCAAAGTAATGGGCTGACTTGTGGACATTGTAGTTTCCATCTCTATTCTGGGGCTACAAATGCTAATTTGTTAATCATTTTATATAGGGATGTACTGATATGGGAATTAAGTGCTGATGCCAATGTCTGATATTTTACATGTACATGTCTGCAGATAAACGTTTTCGAAACTGGGATGTGCAGCTGAGTAAGCATTACAGAGACGGGGAGACGCAAATGCGGTAAAGTGAATAAAATACAGACATTTTCCCACAGCAGCCCAGCATCGCTAAAACATTTTGATCCTCCCAAGTGAAATAAATACATCATCAATGTCTGACAATAAATATTTAATACATTGTGCTTCCTTAAATATCGCACTGTCATCTTTTACAAGAGAAGGTAGTAAAAACATCAATATGCATAAGAGCCCTCTAACCAATCACAGTGCTGATTATAATGTCCTGTGAGCATCATGACCAATCACAGCATGTCCTGGAGAGTTTCTGCAAGGAAATACAATATAACACCAAAGAAAGAAAATGTAAAAAGGAACCATATATATTTCATAAAATGACCATTTGAAATATGCATTAGAATTATGCATCCACAGAACTGTGAAATGTCCGTTTACTTCAGTCCTGATTTATTTGCAGCTCCTCGGGCTGCAGTTTGGTCTGTAAGTTAAACATTCGTTCAACATTTTTGTGCTTGGAGTCAGTAAGGCCCCTGAGGAGGAGGAGTTTGTGAGTGTGTGAGATTCTTTAAGGGTCAGGAAAGGAAGATTAACCTCTGATTTCCCTCTGCTGGCCCCAGCCCTTTGTGTTCCCCACCCCCAGACAGTCGGGCTCCCCTCAGGGTTTCAGAGAGAAAACAGCCTTATATCCCTTTTTATAGAGGAGGGAAAATTCACCCACATCTCTATCAGCCCTCTCCACTGCCCTATAGATGGGCAGCAACCCCCATCACCCCCATACCTCATACTCATTAAGGCTCGGAGCAAATCATGTACAGATAGTACACATGTTTTCAAGTTCATACTGACAGATTGCATGGCATAAATAAAGATTTTCAAACTTTCTCAGTGCCTAAATCACCATCGTCCACCAATAACAGCCCTATATTCACAGTCTGCAAAATTTCAGACCATCCTAGTCATTTATGAATGTAAAACATAAGCCCTGCTCCGTTTCCACATGCTTTGTTTTGATGGGATGCATGAAGTTTTATTCACCCATCACAGTGGGGAGAAAACTGTCACCTGACACGAAGACTGCTGTCCCATCAGGGAGTTTTTTCTAACCCAGAAATTGCTGATAAAATGACATTCAGAACGTGGATGCGCACATGTTCCATAATACAATGTTATCGTGAGATATTTTTATATCTGCACATGACTAGGAGAGACCCTGATTAATGACTTTGGGATGCATCAGCAAGGTTTTCAATAAGTTTTTTAATTTTAGTGCTCTGCTGAATGTTTTATTTTGTTTTTTATGTCCTATTTAATTGAAATCGTTGCACCCTCAAGTAGTCAGGTTTAAACTTATGACAAAATAAGAATAAATATACTTGTGCAGTAATTATAAATATTGTACACTGCTTAATTGAACTGGACCTGATATGGTGCTAAAATTTTCAGGTTCTTTTAGAAAGACTGTGATGACAACTAGACAACAGCTGGTGGCCTAGGCACCAGAAGGTTGTGGGTTTGAATCCCAGGACTACTAGTGTCAGCTCTGAGATTCCCTTGAGCAAGATACCGTCCCCACACACTGCTCCCCGGGCGCTGTGCTCCTGGATGCCCTCTGCTTCACTTGGTGAATGGGTTAAATGCAGAGAAAGAATGTCACACTGTTCAGATTGTGTGATGTGGTGCGTTTACGTATGACAGAATGGTCACTTAGTCTAATAACGCTGATCTCTTGGAGATATCACTTGCACCTTGTTGAGTATAATTGCTTGATGTTTCAAGTTTGTTCACAGTAATGATTTTTTTTGCAGACGGCAATGTCCCCCTTACTTGTTGCATAACACTGGATCTGTTTGGACGTGTACTTGTGTGTGCTTAGTTCTCTGGCTACAGCTGCTGTGTACAGCAGCAGGATTTGCAGGGGAAAGCCCGCTGTATAATGAAGGGGGTTCAGCCTGAGTAAGACCTGAACGAGCCAAAGAACTTCTAAGTACAGCCCAGCTGTTCATGTGCCCTTTTAGCTCCTGTTTTGCAAAATGGTTTGCATTTTTGGTTGTTCAGAAGATTTCTTTTTCAAAGTTGTTATTTGGTGTGCAGGGTAGAAGAACGCCGGTTTGGTTCCAGATGTCTGCTCTTTGTATTCATAAAATTCCAGCCCTGATTTTAACTAACGAAGTAAAAAGACCCAGCCCAGGTACTTAATGTAAGCTACAAGTGATACTGGTCTTCCATGAGGAAAGAGGTCTGGAAATGGTTAAGCGAACCCTTAGCCGTTCATAAAACCACTGTTTACTGTTTTAAAGTTATTTGTATTAATTGTAATTTTTGTGCTTTTCATATTTGGTCGTGCAGCGTGGCAGATATGCTGTAGGGTCCTGAAGGTATTGTTATATGGTTTAGTCAGTATTTTGATATTTTGGGAGTAAAAAGGATTACATTGAGTTACCAGGAGCTTTTGAGATTTGGTTACCACTTTTGAAATGTGTGGTTTTCTTTCTGCCGACAAAAACATATGCTAGAATATTACAATAAATGCAAACAAGCCAGGAAAGTGAAAAGTATCAAGTAGCTGATATTTTGTGAGCAGGTTTGGTTCCAGATTTCAGCCGTTGTGTGGATTTATAGATTGATCTAATGAAGTAAAAAGAGCCTATCCAGGTATTTATTAGTAGCTACAAGTAATACTAGGTTCCCACGAGGAGATCTGGAAATGGTCAAATTAATGCTTTGCCATACCACTATTAAATATATTATTTATATTTATTGTATTATTAGTGTTTGAACACTAACGTGACACTACTGCCCAGCAGTGAACAGGTTTTAAAGTATAATGTTCAGGTGCCTAAGGCTTTTGCACAGTACTGTGTGTGTATATGTATATTATAACTTATCTGTGTTATGCACTTTCTCAGTAATACCTATGAGCAATGTTGTAAATTCTGCGCTAATTAACATTTCACATGTAATATTTGTCCTATAGAGGGGGTTTCAAGTTTCTTCGACAGTGATGTAACCTGAATTTTGGTGTAAGTCGAAACACGACCTAGTCTAAGTCACTTACCGATATGAGCACAGTTGTTAAATCATATAAACACAAATAAGCCACAGAAAAAGAAAAAGGAAAACTGCCTCACTCATACGTCACGTTACTGTGTATTCATCCAATCACACGCAACCAAACTAGTTCACCCAAATAGTCCGTAAGTATGAGATTAATGGTGTAAGTAGAGTATGAGTTTTAAGCTCAAAAAGTTGTAAGTATACTGTTTATACTTTTCCAAATTTAAATGAAAGTGATAGTTGTATTTTTTCTCATTTCTTTCTTTGTACATGTTATGGAGGGTCCAAAAATTGCACCATAGCCTGAGCGCTTATGCTCAGGTGATGCATAGTGTGTTGGTAAGGTGTCAGCAGGGATGTTCTCACTATTCGCTCATTGCTCATCCCAATTCACCCCCAGACAAGGACAGTTAAAAGCTGATTTGCTGGGGTGAACACCACACAAAGTCCTTTATGGAAGTACATCATGGTGACTAATAAAGTTAGTCACATTTCCTATTTATTTGCAAGTACCTGCAGTAAGCTGCAACTATGAGATTCAATGTGTTTTTGCAGTCCCACAAATGTTTACTGAGATAAAAGAGGATAAATATGGAGTTTTATGTATTACCCATGAGCCTAAAGTCATGTCCAATGCAGAGCACCAGCTACAGATGTACACCCCCCCACCAGGTGTAACCCACCCCCATCCACCCCCACCCCAACACCACTGGTGAACTGGGAATTGTGTTGCCTGGAGTGCTGGAGCTCCATCTACTACTTTTAGGATGAGCTGAGTGGTTCTTATGATTCGTCCATTCATTTACATTTGCATCATTTATCAGATGCTCTTTATCAGAGCCATCCAACATCAGTACCTGACATTACTAATGCTTTTGTGCCAATCAGATCCTCACAGCAATGTTCCAACACCTAGTGTAAAGGGTAGAGGCTGTATCTGCAGCAAAGGGAAGGATGAATTTCTTGTTGATACCCTTCATTTCTGATGAAACGTTGAGCTGTGGTATGTTCATGTATGACAAATGATCACTTCATGAACTGAAATGGTTATATTTTACAAAACGTGATTCCAGACTATTCAAACGATAATATATTTCACACAAAATGCACATTGAACCCTGCCATAATCCTTATGTTAGGCCGTCCCTGGCTGGATCCGATGATAAAGTGAAAATCTCAGTCACCGTTGCCTCGCCTTTTGAGGCATTTAGTCCTCGTTTCCTAGAACCTGTCTCAAAACGCCTGAGCTCAACCAGCCAATGAGAGCTCTTCTTCCACAGCTGGCCTGGAAACCCAGCGGTCTCCAACGAGAGTAATCGCCCCACACACTGTAATGAGGACAGGAGTCCCTCTGCTGCTCTGCCCCAGCCTATTTTACCACACACACACACACACACACACACACACACACATACACACACACACACACCCACCAACACAACTTCACAGCACTGGAGGGATGGAGTGGTGTGGTGGTTTGGCCACATGTTAATTGCTAACACATGTAAATAATAGTAAATATCAATAGTTGGGAAGAAAACAGGCAGCAATTAAAGCTATAGTTTGGCCAAAAATTTGAAATAAAGTGAAGGCGTTTTCTGTAATATTTATCTTTACGTTTGCATTGAACCTATGGATCTGAGTACCTCTGAGTGCATTTTATTACTTTAAAACATGACATTGGCTCTAGATTAGAGTGTGTGGGTTGCGGGGGGGGGGGGGGTCATTCTGTGCCGGATGTGTCCTCAATATAGTTATGACGGTTATAATTTAGCAGTATATCCAGATGGGCCAGCTGGTAACCAAGTGGTTAGGGAGTTGCCCCTGCGATCAGAAGGTTGTGGGTTTGAATCCCAGGAGTGCTAGTGGCACCACCCCCCAGCCGCTGTGTTCACTTGGTGAGTGGGTTAAATGCAGAAAATGACCTTTGTCCTGTTCACACTGTTATGGTGTGTTCACATATTTACACTTGTAAATGCAGATATAGTTGTTTCTGTGTAAGAGTGCAGGCCTGCAGTTCACACAGGAAGGCCAGACTAACATTACCCACAGGAGGGAAAGGGATTCAGACCAACAGTAATGGTGTGTGTATGTGTGTGAGGGTGTGTGTGAATGCATGTTTTCATACTGCACAGTGTCAACAGAACATGTTATTGTACCACCAGCACTGTAAATGGGATGTTCTGCCAGAATTGTCTGTTAGCTGACTTCTTCTCACATCTATCATTGTGCTCTGAAATGTGTTCCATTAGGGTTTACATTAGCATAAAGAAAAGGATATTTTTGTGATCTGAAATGCGTTAACAGTATAAAAATGAAAAACAGGAATATTTTTGTCATTTGGATTGAACCACGTAATGAAGTCCTTGTTTTGGTGGTGTAATACTGGAGGCCGCCACAAGAGGGTGCATTTTTTAATACATTATTTCCCGCTCTTTCATTTCACATGAATGTGGAGGTTCCAAAAATTGCACCATAGCCTAAGCACGAGTGCTCAGGTGATGCGTAATGTGTTGGTAAGGTGTCAGCAGGGATGCTCTCACTATACGTTCATTGACCACCCCAATCCACCCCCAGACAAGGACGGTTAAACGCGATTGTGTGGAAGTGGGCTCCTTGTAAAGTCCTGTTAGAAAGTACATCATGGTGACTAATGAAAGTTCACATTTCCCATTCATCCATGATACCACACCTGCAAGAAGCTACAAATATCAAGTCCCTTGTGTTACTTTTGCAATCCCACACACCGTTTCCAAGATAACATAGAATAAGTACAGAGTTTAGGTATTACCCATGATGCTTTGCTGCCCTCATTTGAATGTTCCTGTTGAAGGGGATTCAACATTATTTATGCTGCTGTTTATGAAGGGAAATGCTGAACTACGAATTTCAGTTAGTGCTCCATATTATGTGGAAACTATTTATTTGTTTGTTTGGTCATTTATTTATTTAGTTGTTTATTTATTTATGTATGTATGTATTTATTTATTTATTTATTTATTTATCTATTTACCTATTTACCTATTTATCTATCTATCTATCTATCTATCTATCTATCTATCTATCTATCTATCTATCTATCTATCTAGCTTTCTATCTATCTATCTATCTATCTATCCATCTATCTATCTATCTATCTAGCTTTCTATCTATCTATCTATCTATTTCTTTCTTTCTTTCTTTCTTTCTTTCTTTCTTTCTTTCTTTATTTATTTATTTATTTATTTATGGGTTTCCTCAAGGTTCAGTGAAGTTTTCTGATTGGGATTAATTAATGAATGAGTTATTTATTGACGTATTCTTTCATTCAATCATTAATATATTCTTATTTCTTATTCTTATTCTTATTATTTATTTTTATTAATCATTTATTCCTCCCTTTGGTTTGTTTGTTTTCACGTTTTACATTTTTTTGGTTTTTAATAAATCTAAGTTGCTTGTTTGCTGATGCTTTTTCCTTTTGTTGTGTTTATTTTTCAGGTGGCTCTTCTGGGGATGGACATCGTGTCCGCTTTAGTAACGCGGCTGCAGATTCGCTTCAAGACCCAAATTGGTACAGGTAAAAGAATGCTGACTGTTTTATAACACATTTTTAGTTTCATAATACATATTCTGTTAGTTCTAGTCATATATCTATTTTTTATCACACCCATGCTACTAGTTCTTATTTATTTATCTCCTTAAATACTGGTCTGTTCTGTTACAGTGGATACATTCTCCACTTCACATTTTATCTTCTCAAATTCTGGTCTCCACTTGACATCACACTTTATTTGTTTTCTTTATTTTAGACTTATAGTTGCAAGAGATAAGGATCTACAGAGCTGCAAATTGTATCCTGTTGTGCTGCACATTCCTGTGTATTGCAATGACAATAATGATACTTCTCCAAAGCACTTAAGCTTAAATACTGTGGTAGCGGATGATTGAAAGACAGTAGGCCGGCCGTTCGCACCTCCTTTAATATAGACGGCCTGCTTTGTGTGTCCTCTCTCTCTGTCTCCAGTCCTGCCCAGTTTAACAGACCGTTTAGGTGATGCCAAAGACCAGGTGCGAGACCAAGCCCAGACTCTGCTGCTAAAAATAATGGACCAAGCTGCCAATCCACAGGTATGCTGCTCTCAGGTATAGGACTCCTGCTCTGGACAGTTGTTGCACTTTTGTACTCTTAAAACATGCTTTTTTTCGCAGTATGTATGGGACCGAATGCTGGGAGGTTTCAAACACAAGAACAACAGGACCAGAGAAGCCGTTTGCTTTTGCCTTATTTCCACATTAAACATGTAAGTACGGATCAGTCTCTAATCTGGGTTTCATTGAAATGCATTGACTGTTTTTTTTCCCCTTTGCTCATGATTTTTTTTACTCATTCCTTCAGATATGGAGCCCAGGGTTTAACTCTGAGCAAGATTGTCCCCCATATATGTAATTTACTAGGAGACCCCACAAGTCAGGTGAGTGCACCTCCAGTTTTTGGGTTCATGTTTTTGAAATAATGGTGTTGAGAGCCATCTAGTGGCTGTTAAAAGGTACTGCATGTAGGTTATTTCTTATTGATGATTAGGGAACCTTTATGTACAATACTGGGCAAAAAATGTCATAGGCATCTATGCAAATTGTTTAAAGCATTTTTTCTCAGTGTGATAAAACGTCTTTAGCAAAGTTAACATTAGAATAAATACAAACAAGCAGGAAAGCAGTAAAAAGTATCAAGATTTGTTTTGTTTGTTGACATTTTGTGAGGAGAACACAGGTTCGGTTCCAGGTTCCTCCTGCCATTGTTTGGATCTGTTAAACTACATCAGCAGCTTCTGATTTAATTTAATAAAGGACTGATTGAGCCAGACCAGGCTTCTGATGGAAACTATAACCAATACTGGACTTCTACAAGAAGCACATTGATATTAATATTAATATTAATATTAATTTGAAAACAACATTCACTGCTCATCTAAACAGTTTTAAATGTTTTGCACTGTACTGTACAAGAGAGAACTTGAGTGTGCTCTAAATCTGCAGTGTTTTGTCTCTAGGTCCGAGATGTGGCTATGAGCTGCCTGGTGGAGATTTACAGACATGTCGGGGAGCGTGTGCGCATGGACCTTGGCAAAAAAGGATTGCCACAGTCACGGTACGACACATTTTATTCAGAGCGATCGTGTTTAGATGTTGCAGCAGGAACAGCTGCAGATGCACTGAAGGCTTCGTTAATTCAGAATGTGGAAACAGAGCTATTTTGCAAACTCTTTTGCCAAGTTCCCCTTTTTGGTGTTTTTCACATGTGACTGAAATTCTAACTTGTACAAGACAAGATCGGTCAGATCACATGTCTGGGTGTAACTGAAAAGGCTGAAAAAAGTCTTTCTTTTCTGTTTCTTTTTCAGGTTGAATGTAATTTTTAGCAAATTTGATGAAGTCCAAAGATCAGGGAATATGATCCTGTCCTCCGGTAAGTGAACACAGTTAATATGGAGTGCCTCAGTCTAATAGAGCTTAAAGTAGTACTTCAGCATTTCTAAACTGGTGTCTGTCCGCTGCTTCTTTATCGTTCAGGCAGTTAATACTGAAGCATCTGCTCATTGACTTGAACTGTTAGTGTGTTGTGAGTTAACAGATGTTTTCTGTTCTTTTTAAAAGATTTCAAAATCTGTTGTAATCAACCACTACAGACGTAGCAGATACTGGGCTTTTAGATGTTGGATTTGTCCTTTCACTGGGACCGTAACCTCATGTCTAAATACCATATTTAGTTGGAAAGGAATGGAAACAGCCAGATTACTCTGATGGACATGTAGTCACTGGTGGATCAAAAAGTAACTTTACACGTAAGTTTCATTGTAAGTTAATGGAACCTGATTTTATTGTAAGCTAATTTGTGTTGTCCATGCATCATGGAGTTTTGCTATCGTATATTTCATCGTTTTTTAAAAATTATTAAATTATAAAAAGACACAAACGGAGGTATAAGGTATCGTTGCCGACAGTAATGATCCCAGATTGTGCTGCTGCTGTGTTTTTCATCTGTTTTCTGGTTATGTACTTTTTGAGTGGCTACTAAAAAATTTGTATCAGTAAAATAATAATGTTCCAGCGCAAGCAGTACATAAGATGTGTTTGATGTTGGACTAAAAACTGCATATTCTCCTTCTCAATTTAACATTGAACTGAACCCTATTTGGCGGTTGTGCTCAAGGGTCTGATTCTGACTCTGAAGGGAAATAAAAATGCAGGCTGTATTGAACAATGTTTGTGGTAGATCTCACATTCAAATGCATTAGTTTTATCTGATCACAGGGTTAAAATGCCACTTAACTGTGTTAAATGCCACTTAACTGTGTTAACGACTGTGGCCACTTCTATCACTGACCGTGTTCACATGTAAAATAGGGCTTAAGCATGTCTGGTTGCATTTACAGAAATGTGTGTATTATAGCTGGGGGTCTAAAAAGAGTGGTATCTGTGTGTTTTCTGTGATGCACAGATCAGTCATTTAAAAATGTAAGAACTGCCTGTGTGCTCTCAGCTCTGTTCTCGAGGATTCAGCAGCAGGGAGGTGTGTGGAATGGTCAGGGGTATGTTATGCTGGGTTCCATGTACTTTGGCAGTGCTGGGAATGTCACAGTGATGCAGTGGGTAGCTCTGTCACCTCACACCTCTAAGGCTGGGGGTCTGAATCAGGGTCCTTCTCTTGTGTGTGTGGAGTTTGCATGTTCTCCTTGTGGTGGTGTGAGTTTCCTCCGGGGTCTCCAGTTTCTCCCACAGTCCAAAGACATGTGCATCAGGTGAATTGGGGATTTTAAATGGACTGTGGGTGTGAGTGTGTGAGTAAATGGTGTGTGTATGTACCCTGTGGTGGGCTGGTGCCCCGCCCAGAATGCCTAGCACCCATTGGCCCCGGCACAGGCTCCAGAGACCCCCGACCCTAGTGTGGATTAAGAAAGTAAGTGGGGGCCGGGAATGACCTCACACCCAAGTTTACAGCAAGTCAACTTAGCCACTGTTAGCAGTGCCAGTTGATAACAGCACTCTATGCAGTATTTTGCTCATAAAAACACAGCAGCAACAGGTCCACAAATAACAGCTTGGTATCGCTGCTCATACAGCTGATTTAACAAGACTCAGTTAAGATTTAAATGCTAATAAACAGTTTGTGCCACAGCTTTCACTACTGTTGATGAGTCAAAAATTCAACTTCAGGGGTGTTCCAGTTGAAAATGACCACTAAGTAGATGGAAATTCCTACTTCACGGTTTAAATAGACCACACTTTTATAGTCTGGGCAGTTCAGTTGGGTTTTGTGTGATTAATTCTGTTTCTTAAGCTTTTTTTCTCTATAGCTGACATAATTCTTGCATTTGGTCAGTAGCAGAAGAAGCATTTTTATTGTTGCACTGAGGTTTGTGCTTTAATAAGGAGCTGAACGAGCTGTAAGATTATTTAATCTATTTTTCCCTTTTGTAAATGGCTCTGATGTGTACTGAACAACTGGAGGTTCTCCTCATGGTGGCTGTATTTGGGGAAGTATCGTTTAGCTTCTTTTTTCTGACTTGATGTCAGACGTTTGCCATGGCAAATTCGAGTGCACAGAAACGGAATCAAAAGTCTATTTAAAACTCACGGTGGTTGTGATGTCACAAATGTAAACTTTTAAACAGATGTGTAAATGTGCAAAGCTTAATTTGTAAGATTGCAGCTGGTGGCCTAGTGGGTGGGGAGTTGCCCCTGGGATCAGAAGGTTATGGGTTTGAATCCCAGGGCTTCTAGTGGCACTTCTGAGGTACCCTTGAGTAAGGTACCCCACCCACCCCACAGACACACATACTGCTCCCCAGACGCTGTGTTCCTGGCTGCCCACTTGGTGAATGGGTTAAATTCAGAGAGCAATTTCATGCTGTTTACACTGTATGTTCATGTATGACAGACACTTTACACACTTTACACTTCCAAAGAGTCATTGAGTTGCTGAAGATCAGCCCAAACAGAAAAGCTGGCTGGCCAATCAGAGCAATAGGCCATTTAAATACATTAGTCTTAAAGCTGCAGCTTGGAAAGAGATCGCTGGGAATACTGGAGGAAAACTTGAATGACTGTTTTTGGTGCATAAGCCACACAAATAATGTAAGTGAGCTTTGAGGGGGCAGGGATGCACAGGCAGGCTGTGGGATATGGGCCTTTTAAAGGTTAACAGCACACAAAGGCTAAGTGGGAGCACACTTCAAAGAATGCGCCTGTTCACAGACTTCACCAGAATACAAATCGTCCACAAAAGTGGAGGGACTTCTCTGTAGGCCAACTAGGAGGATTAGGGGCGAGAGTGAGAGAGAGTAAGAAAGAGAAGCAAGTGAGACAGAAGAGAGAGAGAGAGACTGAGTGACTGAGAGAGCACGAGTAAGAAAGAGTGAGAAACAGACAGTAAGAGAAAGATAGAAAGAAAGAAAGAGAGAAAGAGAGAGAGATGGGTTGAATAAGTGAAAGAGAGAGTAAGAAAAAGAGAAGGTGGGAGAAAGAGAGGAGTGAGTGAGTGAGGAAGAAAGATGATAGCGATAGTGAGAGAGAGAGAGAGTTAGCAAGACAGTGTGAGTTGTTAAGTGAGAGAAGAGAGAAGAAACAAGAAAGAGAGGGAGAAAAGAACGTGGATGTTACTCGTGTTGTGTTGTCTGCTCGTTGTTATTAAAATGCTATTAATAAAGCTGCGAGTTCACATTGGATTTACGCTTATTATTATATTTTAAAGATACCCCATTATTATATATTTTAAAATATCCCCATTTTTATGCGTATCATTTATTTGTATAAATACATATACGTATATATTTATCTGCCACTCCTTGAAGGCCGGGCCGTGAAAATAGTTTCTGATATTAAACCGGTCCGTGACGAAATAAAGGTTGGGGACCACTGGGCTGAACTACACGTGAAATGACTCCAGAAACTACATTTCCCATAATGCCTTTTCAGCACTTTCAGTTTCCATAGTCAGGTTGTAGGGCAGCAGTAGACGGACATGAACGCAGGCAAGTATTGACATTACAGAAACGTTTATCTATTTATGTGTAACCATGAGTTGGAGGGGTTCTAATGCGCATTACAGACTTGTAAAATGTTTTAGACCTCTAATGTGCTGAAATCTTACATGTCAAATATACTGGTACTATATAACCTGGTCATCAGTGATGACAGCAGCTTTTGTAGGGTAACTGAATTTAATACCAATATCACTTTATTTCCCTTATTGCACAAAATGGAAATTGTGCACTTAAGAACTTCTTTGCTAGAAACTAACATAAGTGATGATGGTTGATTTTGTTTGTACAAAAACACACCTGGCATGTCATTTCTTGTCTTATTTCACAGGTGTGTGTGTGTAATAGGTGTGAACAGTGAGAAGGCTTGGGAGACACGTGTCCAAAGCAAATAAGTCTGTCATTCTCAGTGTCCACGTCAGGACTTTGGAACAAAAGGGAGCTTTTAATTGTGTCTGGTTGGATGACTTTTTTTATTTCTGGTTCAGTGCTTTCTGTTTTTAATGCAGGCTGTTTTGAGCAAAGCAGTTGGGGCTGTGCCCCCATAATTCAGAGCATGCCCCGGGACGACCAGCAGTCTATAAACAGCCGAGAGAGAGAGAAAGAAAGAGAGAATGCAGGTGAACCTTTGAGAAGGCTAGAGGGAGCTGCTGCAGCCTTTTTTTGGAGAGCAGTAGCGTTTGGTGTGCGCAGTCACAAGATCAGAGGGAGGGGAGGAAAGAGAGAGAGCGAGAGAGAGTGAGAGAGAGCCATGCAGAGTGAAGAAGCCACTTTGAATGCACACACTCTGACTGCACGGCTCTACACTTCAGCACGCTGGATATGACAACAGGGGAAGGTATGAATGCGGAAAGGAGGAAGACATTTCTTCTTTTTCCTTTCTTTTCCAGTCTGTTTGCTAGGTGTTTTAAATGCTGTCTGTGCTGAGTTTAAGGCACTGTTTCCATATCTGGCCTGATCTCGAAAGAGGCAGGTGCACCAGCCGCTGATTCTCCTACTGCCCTGTGCTGGACTGTTTGCTGTATTGCCGATGTAATTTATCATCATGCTGCTGTCCATAGCCACCACTTGTGCTGTGCGGTGCTGCCGCTGCAGTTTACATCTCATTTGCACAGTTAATCTACCAGGTCTCTGCTGTTACACACTGCTTGCATTCTTTCACGCTGTCCTGCCTCCTAATGTCGCGCCCTGTATTTTCACGGCAGTGCTTTGCACTGTTGTTTACTTACTGGGTTGCAGTATATTTCAGCGCTGGCTCATTTATTTGCACTGTATTTCTTCTCTGTGGCTTCCTGCTGGATGGTGGCTCGGTGCTTTTTTTACTATTGCAAAATAACATGCAAACTAATCTCATCAGTCTCGCTTTGAATGGTGGTGCCTTGAATTCCCTCCGAAACGGGATCGGATCCTCCGTCACACGGGTTCTCACATTTCTGAAGAGGGATTAAGTATGCATGATGATGGCCTTAATATTTCAAAGCACGCAGTCTGTGTGATATAAGCCATGGAAAAATGTTCATTTTGCCATTAACCCCTTGAGTAACCCCTTAGTATAACATTTGAATTCCACCAAATGCGCTACAATGTCTGAACAATTCAGTCACTGAGGTATAAACAAAGTCATTCAGAGTATTCTTGAGCGGTTCATCTTGGATACTGTAGAACATTTGTCTAGATTTCTGTGTCTCATAATTACCTTCCTACCAGAATGGCCCAGATAAGCTCAGGACTTGTCTGAAATGTAAATTTGGACGCTGAGCGCTTGTGTACACTGCAGAAAAGCTGCACGAAAACAGAACTGCAGAGCAAAGAGAGAGAGAAAAAAGGTGATGACGAGGACGAATTTGCTCCGAGTGGAGGCGCTTCGTCTGTCGATTGGAAGTGGCTTGGCTTTTGAAAGACCGACTTGGAGCAAAAGAAAATATATTGCAATGCCTGGCTCGCCACTGTTGTGGCCGGCGGTGGAAACACAAGCATCCTGTTTCCTCACCTCAAAATGAAACATGCTCAAATACCACGACTGCTTGTGATTACAGTGATCAGAGGTGAGGTTGTCCATCTCAATCTGTGAGGCACAGAAAGGCCAGACATGTGCTCAGACCACGCTGCAGACTTTACTAAGGGCTTTAAGGCTGTAAAGGTTAAAATTTTGGAACTAAGCAATATAATTACTGTTTGATTATGCTAAGGCTGCTTATACTAGGAGCAGACTTTGTCCTAAAATAATATTTTTTCAGAATTCAAATCATTATAATTATAGGAAACGTAATCCTGCCACAAGCATTGATATTGTGCACGAAAAGACTATTGCAAATAGTAAACTTTTGCACATGATATCAAAGATACGATGAAGCAAAGGTTGGTTGTGGGTCCTTTTTGTGTTGAGTTTGCATGTTCTCTCTGTTTCTGCTGGGTTCTCCGGTTTCCTCCCATAGTCTAAAGACATGCAAGTCAGATGAATCAGTGCTAAACTGGCTTTAGGTGTGAATTTTAATCATGCCATTATTAACAGCAGTGATGGTAGGAACCAGACAAGCTTCTAAAGGCTCTCTCACCGCAAGTTATCAAAAGAAGTCATGTGTTACATATAAGACACTTCTGGGTTCACTGGTCACTTTGTGATGTGGACACTTGTTTTTTTATATGATCTGTTTGAAGTTGTTGTTATTATATAGCAGTGTTTTATATATGATTATGCAACCGTAACAGTGTGTTACACAAAGTGGAGCTGAAATGAGGGCGTCCCAAACCCGAGCGTGTCTGATGGGGTCAGAATGTTGAGAGAAAATCAGCTGAATGTTTCTTTTGTCTTCTGTTCTGCACTGTCAATTAACAGACCCTGTGTGAGAGTGAATAGAGCCCTGCGGAGAGAGATGGGCAGAGGGGCAACTTTTAGCACTGAAGCACCATACACACCCCAAAGTCCTTCCTTCCTGCTTTCTTTCTTTCTTTCTTTCTTTCTTTCTTTCTTTTCTTGCTTCCTTGTATTCTTTACCCCACCTTTACATGTTCCCTCTTTTTCTTACTTGCTTGCCTTCTTGCGTCTTTTTGCCCTTTCTCTCTCTCTTCTTCTCTCTTTTTTCATCCCTTTTTATTATTCAGTCTTGAAGTCTCCTCTTTCCTCCACTCTGCTTCTTTCTCCTTTTCTGTTTCCCACTTTCTCTCTCTCTTCTTTCACAATTTCTGTCTTTGTCTTTTTCTCCTTCAGTCTCTCTCTGTCTTTTTTTTCTCACACCATTCTATACTCTCCTTCACCTTTTCTTCTCCTTTTTCATGCCCCTTCTCCATCTCTCTCTCTCCCTCCCTCTCTCTCTCTCTGCACCTCATCTCTTTCCCTCCTTTCCATCACTTCACCTTCCCCGCAGCAGTAGATTTAGGTGGTTTCTGCTCGGCTGGGGGTGTGTCTGTGTGTCTGTTTCTAGCCATGAGAGTTGCTCCCTGGTGGAGAGGAGCTGAAGGGATTATTATGTTGACTGTTGTGTTTCCAGCATCTTGGCATGCCTGTGTGTGTTAGATACAGAGCGAGAGAGGGGGAGAGAGTGAGAGAATGTGTGTGGGACCTGCTGGCTATGTGTTGCTCTTTTATTGTGCTGAGCCCACACTCGGCAGCTTTGCTCTCCAAAATAAACCCTTTTCGACGCACACTTTTCAGTTTGGGCAGCTATTTTCTTCTCTCTTTCTTTTTTTTCATATTTCATACACTGTAATGCTGGAGTTTTGGGCTTTTTGAGAGGAAACTATATGTATTTTGATAGGAGATTGTGTGTGTTATAGATTTAAAGGAATGTAGATGAGGAATATGTGTAAGACCTCCATGTTTACCAGCATTCGGATCTGGCACAAAAACCCACACTCCTGATTACTCCTTTACAAGCTGTTTTAGTGTTGGCACCAGGCCGATATCCAGTGTCGGCATGGGCATCGTACCATGCATCTTTAATTGAGAATAAACACATTTAGCCTGAAAAAGATAAGGACTGTGGTCATAGATTATTTATGTAGCTATAATTTTGGTAAGTATTCACACTGTTAGCTGTATACCTATTTTTGAATGACAAGTTTTGTGTAAAGCTCATTACACCGTGTGCAGTAAGAGCAGTCATATTTGTTTATTGCACTTCACACTGTGTGAGATGCAAAGGGACTGACTGAAGTGCTCACCCACCACATTTCAACTCAGCATCAAAGAACTCTTTTCATTAAAGGAATGGTTTGGTAAAATATCAAGCTTACACATTTTGCACACAGATATAATGGACAAACCTAAACATGTATGGAGTATAATTGTTGCTTCTTTAGTTTAGGACTTTAGTTTTAGAGCTGTGTTGCTAACAAGCTTTAGCATTAGTCTGTAAACACAACCACAAAATCTCTCAACTCACTCAGACCACATCTAGCTCTTCCTTAAGGTGGCTTGAACTCAACAGCTTATAAAAATATACAAACCATCATTATGTAGCCCCCCGTTTTAGACAACAGGGTCTGTTTTTACAAACCACCACAGGACTAAGGGTGTACTCACACTAGGCAGTTTGAACCGTGCCCGAGTGCGTTTGACCACCAAAGCGTGGTTCGTTTGACTAGTGTGAGTGCTCCGAACTGTGCCTGGACGCTGTTCGTTTAGCCGTCCCTGGCCCGCTTGGAAGAGGTGTGCTAGAGCACGGTTCGGTTGGACTCGGCGTGGTTCGCATGTAGTGTGAGTGCTAACCACGCTGGAGCACGGATCAGGACACGTGACGCCACGTTTTTGCGACGCTCCAAACCCATTTTTCGTGCCACAAAAGCGATAGACCTGTTTAGCAACAGGCTGTGAGGAGGCTGGGGACCATCGCGGACCAAATTACTCAAAATTACTATCAAAAAAGTAAACAGAGCGATGGACTTCACTGCGTTCAGCGAGAACGCCGCTCTTCCTGTTTATCCTGAAACCATAGCACCATAATAACGTAAGCATGCTCCGGCACAAATGCAGAAATCTAATGTGAGTGGCGAGGGGGGGCAATCGTACTCGGGCCGGGTTCAGGGCAACCGTGCCTAGTGTGAGTACACCCTAAGAGTGCTGGTCTAGAATAGTTTTTCAGTTTTCATGGCTCACAATAAAGCATACTGTGTCATAAACCACACCAACAAGTCTGCTACACCTTAATGAAGAGCTGGTGAAGTTTACCTGTAGTGTTTGTTGGCCTTGTAGCTCCAGTTCTAAACTGAAGAAGCATAATTTGTACACCAGGCATGTCATTGTCGATACTTAAGGTTTCAGTGTCAGTATCAGAACACTCCATGTTACCTTACACTCAGTTTAACAGTGGTCACCAACCCTCCACCAGTTTAGTGCTGTGTTTATGTTCCAACCAGAATGTAACATATTGCCCCCCACCCCACTACTAAAGGTTACTACTTTTTTGTTGTTCACTATGCATGGTTTGGCTGATTTTAGCTAGCAGACAGCAGGATGTAATCTTGTTTATAACAGTTTCTCAAGCTGTTTGTGAGTCATGGTTGGCTGGTAAATCAGGGGAAATTCCCACTTTCTCCTTTCTGCCCGTTTAATAGGGCACCAATGATTAGTAAAAGGGTAAGTCATATGTGAATCCGAAGGGGTTTACAGTCTCAGCAGAGCCCGCATTGATACAGGTCTCCAGTTTTGTAGGGACTGAGAGACGGTCACTTTTCACTTGCTGAATGGCTGTGTGTTGATTGCCAGCTTTCTGGACGGTGTATTGGTTTTCGGCGGTGGGGAGCTGAACAGGGGCATTGTGTGTTTCCGCTGCGGTTCCTTTCCACTTTCTGTTTGAGTACAGGCTGGAGTCCCCTGCACTGGGGGTTACCATGGTGACGGAGGGGGGAAATACCGCAGTGACTGTCCCATCAGTGTTGCTTCACATGACGTTCAAATGGCGTATATATATAGATAGATATATAGATAGATAGATAGATAGATAGATAGATAGATAGATAGATAGATAGATAGATACTTAGTTACTACTTAGATACTTAGATACTTAGTTTTTGCTATGTGACACGAGGTAAAGTCTTGCCAGTGCTGTTCATCTGATATTTTATTCATCAAAACAGCATTTCCAGCTGCATTTGCCTTAAGATTTTCTGGTATCTGTGGCAATTAGACAGAAGCCTGCTGAGACTCCGCCCACACCTCTGTGCTGAGAGAAAATCCCTCACCAGCTGCTTTAGAACAGTGACTGGTTAGTTGAGCAGCTGTATGGGGCCTGTAGCCCTTTCTTCATTCTTTCAGAGCAAGCAGATGGACACTGATCTGTTATTGCGCTGCCTGTGACGTGTCCCACACTGTGATCTGAGCTGGACGGTGCGAGAGAGGTTTGGCATGGTATCGTGTGTCATGTGGCATTCTCCGTGGGATGTTGGGCAACTTTGGCATCTGAGACGCAACAGAAATAGACCAAGAAAATTTAACCAAAACTCCTGCCTCTACAGACTACACTGTCAACACTTACACCAGTTATGTAAGAACTAAAACACGAATTCTAACAGACTCTTGTTCGAGTGGCTTTCTTAATGTGTTCTAGTATTGTACAGTATTGCAATAATACAATACATTTGCTACCTTGCTCATGGGTATCTCAGTGGTGCCACTGGGAGTCCTGGGGTTTGAGCCCTCGAACCAGAGGAGGATAACAAATGCATTTAAGGTCTTACCCGGTGTCTTTTCTTTTGACTCTCACTGACTAAAAGGAAAGTAATTTTAAAGTGATTAAAGTGATTTTGGCACTGTTACTACTTAGACCTTTTTTCTTTCCCTTCATAAACTGTTTAAAAGTCACATCCACGTTAGTCATCCATTAAAATGGTCTTGAGAAAAGACCTCCTGATGACTAAACAAAAAGCTAACATTAAAATACTCTTCCTGAAATTGTTGTTCCTGTAGAAACAAGCCAGTGTGCGTCACTCGCAGGACAAGTCGCTGCCAAAAGCGTAAATGTGATAAAACTACATCATGAAATGGGACTCATAACCTCACGCTTGTAAAGAGAAAAGGCATATTGGCTGTTATTGATTATTGTTAAATCAATAGGTGATTCCAGACATCCATTTTTATGTAAACATCTGTACACATTAAAGTCAATGCATATTGGAAATCATTGAAGGGGTCTGTAGTGGAGCTTTTCGCTTGATGATAGGTGGGAGGGCTGAGAAGGGGAACATCACGAAACATGATGTAATTGGTTAAAATCATTTTTCCCTGCCTCCTGATGCATGGTGACATAATCACAACACAGAGGACCCAGTTGTCTTTTAAATTTGTTGTGCATAATATGATCAAGAACCTTAAGTAGTAAGATAAAGGTTGGACTTGAGGTTGACTTTACTTAGACCTTTGTAAAGCATTAGTCACTGAATGTGACATTTGAATGCGTTTTCAATACATGGTGTTCCCCGTAGTTCCCCATGTACTTTCCACACACTTACTGGTACTGTGCTGGTGCTTTATGAATGACTCTTAGTTAGGAATGTTATTTACAGCAGTGAAGTGTCTCTGGTATCTGAGTGTTGAGCTGATTCAGACCCCAGAGGCCTAAAAAGGAGGTGGATGCTGCATCTTCCAGCCCAGCCAGCCAGCAGAGACTGTACCTGAAACTGAGCCGATTAGAGGGGTGGTTGTTCTGAATGAAAATCAGGCCACGTTTTTAGCGATATAGGTAAGGGACGCGTCCCGGCCTAGTTAGAACCTTCTTTTTATGAGCACTGACCTTCATGTTGAGCTATGAGGACCAAAAAGTGAAGTAGGACATTTGTTTTGTTCTTTTGTTATTTAATTTTTCAGGCAAAATGAATTCGAACAAGTGATAAAAGCTTATTCTTCACCAATCAGCCCTGTGTGAACTATAAGCCTCCATACACACTTACCTCAAACTGGGTCAAGTTGTTAAGTAATCTGAAATAGAGATAGTTAATGTGGTTTCTGATGCTGTATGAGAGAAATGCTAAAAAAACACTGATAAAAACACTGACAAAATTCTGAGATCACTGTTGTTTTTAGCTATATGTCATACGTTTGTGGGATGGCTAAGGTTTGCAGCATGTAAGATTGCATGGGCAGCTGGTTGTCTAGTGGTTAGGGAGTTGCCCCTGTTGTCAGAAGGTTGTGGGTTTGATTCCCACGACTGCTAGTGCCTCCTTTGAGGTTCCCTTGAGCCGCTGCTTCCCTTGGGTGAATGGGTTATTGTGTGGTGTGTTCTCATATAACAAATGGACACTTTACACTTATGATACTAATTAATGCTTTATAAGCTTCCATTACTTGTTAGCTGTGTTAGCCATTAGTGCACTAATCCACTCCCCAAACCTGTCTTGGCTGGTCAGCTTCATGGAAAAACTGTACATTTGTTGTTTTTTTCCGTCAAACTGTCCCTTAATCTGCCTCATTTATGAAGCACATTGCTCACTCTCACTCAAGTCTAGGCAATATGAGGTCTAGGAACATTTTGCGTATTAAAGAAGAGAGAGAGGTTCTAAGAAATAGGAGCAGCACATCAGCGTCCTGCAGCGTCGAGCTTTTGTTGCCCTGATTGAAGTTAAGCTGATCCGCAGTAATGAACCTGCTTAAACCTCCTACTGCTTTCCAACCCTTTCTTTCCTGCCCCTCTCTTAATGAGGGTTACCGGGTTTCGTATGAGATGAAACGTGAGCCGATGCATCACAGTTATGCTGTGATACACTTCATGAGGTCAGAGCTCACTGTTGAGTGTTAGTGTAGTAGTGGAAGAGAAAATGTGTACAATTTAAACCGTGTCAAGTTGTAAATAGACATACTTATGTGGCTTGTATACAAATTGCCTTTTTAGGCCCTCAGTTTAGAACAATTTTCTATTTTTGAAGCCACACGCAGCCACACGCAGAACTCTACATAGCAAGAAATGTGTGATTTTGACTTCAGGCATAGTTTGCCCGTTGGTAACTAGTGCAGAATTAACTTTCAGTAGCGTTAACCTCATACAGAGCTGCTAACTGTCACACATTAAGTGTGATGTCATAGTCTCACATCACTCTGCACACACTGGTCTTTTAAAAGACCCACTAGTGAATCAGTTTTCTAATACTGCTGCTGGATCAGCTTTTGCCTATTAAAAGCATTGATCAAATGCTGTGTTATTCATCTGACATGGATTCAGCTGAAGGAGAAGACACTAACCAGCTAGTTATTACAGGACTGTGCAGACTAGCCTGAACCATTGAGGCCCTTCTGTGGCAGCAGCCCCCACTAAAAACAAAGTGTGTTTGTTCTTTACTCATGTTTGCTAGCTGTGGATTGCCGGGTACCACCTAATGTGACCAAGACGAGTGTTTTTGTCAAAATAAAAGATCTTTCATTCTGTCTTCCTCTGCGCCCGGTACCAAATAAGTCACGGACTGATACAAGTTAGTGGCCCGGTGGTTGAGGACCACTGTTCTATTGTCACGGGTGGAGCAGCTAGGCTCCAGCCCGCAGCTACCTAGGACATGGCAGGGAGAAGCTAGACGCCAGGATTCCATCGTAACCGTGACTTTATTTGCAGAAAGAAACAGAAGGCACGTGGGCCTCAAAACAGAGAA
>JBBPDB010092788.1:0-26595 GCA_037974465.1 Brachypetersius altus
ATATGATCATTATACCAACTATCATGCAGTATAGAACTAGCTTCATCACAAACACTGTACCTGCAGGAAAAACTGAACACAGAGCTAAAATCAGCATGAAAAACACTAGAGAACCCACAGAAACTGATCTCTGATGATTCTGACCTGTTGATCTGTGTAATTTATGGCGTCAAAAGTACTGGGGGTTATAAAGGCTTGTTCTCACTCACCTTACAGACTCGGGCCACCCGCGACACCTCCACCTTGCTGTAGGAGTCGTACTCCACTGCCGTTTCACTGAAGAACAGGTACATCTTATCATCGTCCCCTTCTGGGTTCTTCTGCCCTTCAGCTATGTACTCCATGCCAATGAAATTGGGCTCTGAAAACAGCATCCAATCACTGATCAGTCAACTGCTTCATCAGTAAATGTGTTTATGTATCTGTAGTATTTCTGTATTTATATCCATCTCTTACTGACCACAGCATTTTGTGTATACAACATAGTACTTTTAGTACAGGTTATTTTCAGGAGAGTTTTATTTTTGACTTTATGCTAAATTTTTCAATTGTCCTTGTCTCTGTGTCTGTACGGTCATCGCATAAGCAATTTCCTTTGGTATCAATAAAGTTTTCTGATTATCATTCATATAATTTTCATTTAACGGCAACTTTCAAGGCACTCAAGTACAAAATTGGGGGGGGGGGTGCAGTGAATAAATAGATGAAAAGTTAATAAATAAACGATAAAGAAAAGAACGTAGCATATATAAAATCCCAAAAACGATAAAAACCCGGAGAGCAGCTGATAAAACCCCGGCAGCCATTCACATTTACACAACCAGGAATTCTGATTTTAAACACACTTTTTCAATGTGACACATTGCATTATTCCAACCATGTTAAAACAAACCCAGAAAGATTATACAGGTCAACAAAAACATGTTTTTGTAACAACAACACACTTTTCTAAGCCTGTTTTTCTTAATGCAGTAGTGTAATGCAATGTCTGGACAGTTCTTAAGGGATTGCCATAATAACATGTACATATTGCAAGGACACATTCAGAGCAGTCTAATAAACATCAAACATTAAATACAGACAAATGTTCTATAACAAATAAATACAGATATATGTTCCATCAGTTTTAGGTGGAAATGTTTCTCTATTCTATTGCCGAGCAGTTCTTTAGCTGTAGTGCAAAGTTTGTGTTGCTTGTGTGATTTTGTGTGTGTGTGTGTGTGTGTGTGTGTGTGTGTGTGTACTGTCTGACCATTGAGCCAGGAGGTTTTGAATTCGGTTCGAATGGATTCGTTGGAGCTCCGCATCACCACTGGCTCAGAGCCCAGGAAATTAATGGAGGTAGCAGAGAACAGCACACCGTCTGAAAGACGAAATCAAACTTATTCACACACCCTAGTCACACACTGTGCTACGATCATAACACAGACAAGTTTAACCCCTAGAAGTCATTGTGATTACCGACCTGCATGACAAATTATCTAGTTACATAATTCATTTCTGAGTAAGCTACAGATCGAGTCATCGTATATAACCAAATGCTTAATTTTATTTCATGTACATGATTATGTTTGTGTATAAACACATACATTAATGAAACCCTGTAAGAAGAGGTTTCCTCCCTTTCAGTGATGCACACAAAAGCAACAACTCCCTCTTGTGGTGAATTTGAACATGATGGCTTTACAATGACCAGAAACCCTCTTTTATTATGCAAGAAATGCTGATTCATTCAGTATATATTAGGGCTGGGAAAGTTAACACGTTATTATCGCATTAACGCATTATTTACTTAACGCCGACAATCATTTTGTGTGTGTTAACGCAGGCCTTTAAAAATTCTTTTATCTTGAAAGTTTGATGGGAGCGCTGAGCTATTTAACGTGCACAAAAGTAATGGGATGCCTGACCCCCGGTGAAAACCAGCCGACACCTACAGCGCTCCCATTACTTTTGTCCATATAAGATGCCTGACCATTACACCAAATGTCTTTAATAACACTGCATTCAGATACATAGACTCCCCCCACCACCCCAATGCTCTCGACTCTGAGAGCAACTTGTTTTTCAATAACAGGCTAGATAAAACGTAAATGCCCTGCAGTGACAAATAGCTTTGGTTTTATATTAGATTTTATTACATTAATGTTTAAGTTGAGATTTACAGGAATATTTGAACTGTAACTGTGTGACTGTGTTAAAGGGAACACAGCTGTTAAAAAGCCCCCTTTTTAAAGTGTTATTCCAATTTTGTTCATATAGCAGTACTTTAAAAAGAAAGGTGTGCTATACACTAGTTTTGAATTAATATGGGTATGTATGTATCCACATCTATAAAATAAGTACCTTTACATAAATAAATGCATGATGCTTTCATCACCAGCAGTCAGTCCAAGTTAAAGACTAACCCTTTCTAAGAGGTACAACTTTGTGCAAACTACAGTGCAGTGCTGTTAATAATGTGAAGTGTATGTTAAATCAGCAGAGCTGTGTTCCTTATGAAATATCTCTTCTTTACTTTGGAAGAGCACTAGAACGTACCAACAAGTTCTGAAGCGTATCTCTGGAAAGGATCAAATGGACACTTTCCCTTCCCATCTTCATGTTTATTTTCCAGGATCAGCTTGCCGTCTGTATATGACTAAAAGAAGCAAAGGCTGTGGGTGAGATGCACCGTCCACATGACAAGAGGTGTAGTGTGACAGAAATGATTTCTGATGTGTACAGGAAATGAACAGAGGTCTAGCTGTTTAGCGTTTGGTTGTGGTCTAAACCGACTCACCATGTAGTCACAGGCTGGACTGAAAGCATAGGTCCCACAAACATACATCCTGCTGTCGGCCGTTTTATGAAGAATCCGGATATAATTCTGACAATCAGTCTGAAAGAGGAAACAGGGTTTCAGCCAATTAAACTATGAAACTGTGACAAACAGCCTCCAGTTAAACAATCTAGACCCAGTGTGTCAAGCATAAGGCCCACAGAATTCTGGACAGAGCTAATCCTTTTATAGTACTGTATAAAAGCCACCTGTGAAAATAATATTTAAAAATCGTTTAGATGACTGGTTGATGAATGGTTTAGTGTTTTTTACATTAATATTACTAAATGTACTAAATAAAACGAACAATTATACAACATTCTACAGCAAACAGTGTTTTATGTTCAATATATCACTGTGTTCTTGTTGAAATCCAGTATTACTTGAACTCGCCGTCAGAAACCTGGTTTGACTCAACAGTCCTTCATTACATTCACAAAAAAAATGGAGGAACCAAAACGGAACCTGGACCTGAACCTGTGTTCTCCCTATTTTACAAAATAGTAGTTGATATTGACTTTAATTATCCAATGCTGAGAAAAATGAATTTAAACAATTTGGAAAGTAATACAGGGATAGGTTAACACACACACACACACACACACACACACACACCTGAATATAGTTTTGCATGTGATGCAAAAACAGATCAGAAAATCATCTGATTGACCATAAACATGAAATATCACCTCTGAATCTTTTCCTTTGTGCGAACATTGGTCTTGCATGTCTTGGGTAACTTTCCACTTAACCTAAAAAAAGAAAGAAGAAAAAGCACATTTCCAATTTGTCTTACTTTTTAATGACATCTACTCCCTGTTTGTTTTATCTTTATTGTTCGATTTTTGCATCGTTTGGAAGCAGCCTCTTATACTGTATCAAAGGTGAGCCTTTCATGATCATGAAATATCAGCACATAATTAGTCATGTCCATAATTGCTACGAATGATTTCATTTGATATAACTATTAAACAGCCTGAAATAGTCGGAAGTGGTTGATTAGCCACCGTAGATACATCAAAGTCTTAAAACCCAAAGGTGTGTGTGGTTCTCCTGACCATGGCCCTCTTGTGGGTGATGTTGGAGAGGTCCAGGGCAAAGACAGTGTCTCGAGCTCCGAGGATGATCAGGCCCAGGTCTTCCCTGAGGAGCATGGTGGAGTAGTTCCATACACCCTCCTCTTGAAACACATGACCACCGTTACCTAGCAACACACACAGAAGGCTCTTTAATGTCTAGTGTGGGACACAAGCTATTGGGCCGGACGCCTCACCGGCACAACACTCAAAAGTAAAGGTCAGTAACTCACTGTAACAGCGCACTAAAACACACACACTAACACTCAGCACACAGAGGGACAGTTCCTCAGGCCTTGGTCAAATATGGACAATATAAAGCCAATTTGCTTGCAGCTAAATGTATGCAGTTATTGTTCAACGCATGAATTCACATATTTCAAATTTATACATTTAAAAAAAAGCCTCAACCTCCAAAACCCTTGAAACATATTCTCTTGAAATTTGATGAACAGAGCCTTACATGTTCCTACAATTTAGGAACATTTTATGATAAAGAAAATCACAAAAATGACTGTAAAATGATGCAAAATTATACTTTTTTCTTGTTGCTGTCAAAACACATTTTATTGTGTACAGACAAATATAAATGTTTATAAATGTTTGAAGACCCCCGGCTAAATGGTTTTCAAAGTAAAAATATGTAATTGTATATATTATACATTGTCTATTTTTTGTTAACTGTAGTTGATAATTTTTTTAATTTGGGAAAAATATTATAAAATGATTCAAATCTGGTAAATGAACAGTAACTGTACATTAAAATGTGCAGAAGTGTGTTCTCTAAAGAGGATGTGCATGCACACATAAACCTGGTTTGCCAAGACATTTGCCAATGATTATATTATACAGCATTTTAAATGCTGATCCAAACTGATTTTTAGACGAGGTTTCGTGTCCAATTCAGAGCCAAATGGGACCTCCTGAGAATCAGCAGGAGTTGACCTACCTGCGAGGTCGATCGTCTTCCGCGCCGTGCTGTGAGAGACCTCTATGGCCGTCAGTTGGCCCCAAAAACACAGAAGCAGGAGAGCGAACATTTCCACAGTTCTCTTGGTCTAGGCTCCGGCGCACAGTGTTCGTGAGGCTCAGGCTGTAAAAGAGCGTGCGGGAGCTTCCCAAAGAGAGCCGCCTTGACAGGCCTCTCCTCCACTCAACACTGCCTCCATACTGAGATATATGACCTGGCTTTGTCCATGCAAGCTGCTTCTTCAAAGAACCTGGAACCGTGTGAGGCCTTCTGGGAGAGAGAGAGAGAGAGAGAGAGAAAGAGAGAGAAAGAGAAAGAGAAAGAGAGAGAGAGAGAGAGAGAGTGAGAGAGAGTAGGGTGTATGGGGGGTAGTGAGTGAGTGAGTTAAGGAGAAGCATAAGAGGCAGCAGTAGTGAAGGCTGTAATTCTGTCACTGCTATAGTGATGTAAATGTGGGTCTTTCTACAGCAGCGAGACGAGTTCTGCTTTCATGTTATGGTGTGAAACAAAAGCTTGCACCGCTGACTAGCAGGCCACTGTCGTAGACACTCTTCTGCTTTTCCCCCCCAAGCCCACACACTACAAGCTGAAGAACAAATAAGAGGCTGATGGTGACTCAAGATAATCGGAAAAAAGTGTGTAGATTTGCTAACACCGCGAACATCTTCTATACATTAACATCAAAGTACCTGTACTTAGGGAACTTTCAGTCTGGTACAGTCATCCATTTAACTAATAATAAAGTACCGTAATCACAGAACATAAGAAATAATACTTTATTTTAATTTCTCACCTGATTGGAACCTTGACGTTCACATTATAAGGTACTGCTACATTTTCAAACCAATTTACATAAAGAAAGCGATTAACTATATCCACAGCAGAAATACAAGAACTGAGATTTGTGGTACTTTTTGAGTATCGATACACCTGTTGTACAAAAGTTAGTGGACACATCTGTTTTTCAGGGTTTGGGCTAGGCCAGTGCACAAAGCAAGGTCCATGAAGACAAGGCTGAATGGAAGAACTTGACTGGCCACACAGAGTCCTAACCTCAACCCCATCCAGCACCTTTGGGATGAATTGGAACGAACATGAACGAGCTAGGCCTTCTCATCCAGCATCAGTGCCTGAACTCACAAATGCTCTACAGAATGATTGGGCACAAAATCCCAAAGAAAGGCCAAAATCTTATGGAAAGCCTCCCAACTCCATATTAAAGCTTATGTATTTCAGTGCAATGTCATTAAAGTCCCTGTTGGTATAATGGGCAAGCATCCCAATACTTCTGTCCATATAGTGTCTATCATGCAATGCTGGTCTCCTACTGAACCAACACCAAACATGATACAAATAATTGTTATTAGAAATATGTCCTCTTTTTCGTCTACATCCACACAACTACTGCACTGAGCTTTGCCACTTCTTAAAGCCAGGTTTAGCTTCAGCCAATCACAAGTTAGCATGAAACGGCACAGCCGACGCTGTAACAATAACAGAGCTGGTGACCGTTTGCATTCCAAACACTGAAGGCTTTATTTGACTATTTTGTTTAAAATTATTGCTATGAACAAATTATTGCTAGTCATTGGATACTGGCAGGGATGTGTCGCCACTATCCCTTTTTAACACCCTGTTGAACAACTTCACAACGCATGTCGTCTGATTCAAAACCACCTGAATGATGTGTTGGAGAAGAGAAAGCCTGTGGTTTCCCAAGCCTGAATTAGAGAAACACTACCTCATGAAAATAGGATGTCAGAAAGCAGCTAGATGATAGTTTTGTGCAACCAACGCTGATGGTCATAATACTAAAATAAACAGAGTTTCAAAAGAAGTTGACCTCATTCCCTTCCTCTAAAAATGCTAACGAAAGTTCTTCTTTAGTTGGAGCATTACATAAGGGGGAGGGGCATCATATCAGACGCAGGTTGGAGCCAAAAGCTTGATGGTAGATCTCCAGGAGGAGGGCTGGAGCCCACTGAGGAGATTCCAAAAACTGGTGTGTGTAATACAGAGGAATGAAAGATTTCAACACAACCAGATGTGTTCAAGATTCAAGAATCTTTATTTGTGACATATGCAGTCGTGGAAGTATAACGTGTAGTCAAATGAGCCCCTAAAATGTCTGCGCAGTATAGTTACAATATAGTAAAAAGAAAATTAAAGGCTAGACATAATACATACATATATAAAGAAAACTAAATCATTTTTACACTTATGTTTGTTTGAATATAAAGTGTGCAAATGTAATAAAATAGATTGTGAACTGTAAAGTACAGTGTGCTGATGGCTGATGTACACGTAGACAAAATTGTTGGTACCCTTTGGTCAATGAAAGAAAAGCTGTAACTTCTGCCAAAAGATTTATTTAATTAAATAAAATGAATAATTCCATTGAAGCATAGTTAAAAAGCAATGTCTGACCTTCATTGGTGTGACCATTGTGAGTTTTCAGTGACCTAAGGGTACCAATCACGTGTGTATAGACTTAAATAACAGATGGCAGTATGCAGTATGGAAGAGAGATTGAGTGTCAAGTGAGATACATTGAGGTAGTTTGTCTCATAATGAACAGTTAAAGTTGTGTGTTGTGTCCTGGTTAAGAGTCTTATGTTCCCAAGTCTGAAGCTCCTCCTGAGTTTCTCAGTTTGGTTGTAAACAGTAAGTAGGTGAGACGAGTCTTTGATGATCCTGGTTGCTCTGGTCCTGCATCTCCTGGTATAAATGCCCTGCAGAGACGATCTATAGTCCCTTAATCAGTGCAGAGCTGATCGCAGACCAGGATGTTCTGAGTTGGGACACTGTTCTCAGCACCGGAGTAAATATGCTGTGTTCATTTGTCATTCCAGTTTATGAGGTACACCTGTCTAGTAATGTGTTACACCTCCCTTTGCCTTCAGAAGAGTATGAACTTGTCTGGAGGTCCTGCGCTCCGGGCAGAAAAATTGTTGCATTGCTGTGAACAGCCCTCCGCTCCTCATCCTAATAAGGCTGAAATCCAGCGCACTGTTGGGTTTCTGGAACCTTTCGGTGACAATACACGCCTCATGACATGGTGCCTTATTATTATGCTGTAAGTGTATGAGTGTGGATACACTGGCAAGCAGAGAGGAACCTGATCAGCAGAGATGTTCCATTCAGACATTCTTCAGAGGGTATCAGGGGTGCTAATGTGTGCCAAGAAACATTCCCTTCACCACCACACTGCCAGCACCAGCCCGTAGTGCTCAAACCAGTCAGGACCCACAGACCTATATCGCTTACCCCCTGGCCAGAGGAAATAATATTTTTCCATCACAAATACAGCAACCTGTTTCCGGCTTGAGGGCAGGGCTGAAAGCAGGCCACAGCTGAGCTCACTGCTCTCTCGCTGGTTGCAACGTCATCACAACATGGACAGATGCCACTGTTTTTTTTTCTCTGTACAAAACAACAACTATGGAGAAACAAACTGACAACTGGGAAGTCGACAAGATGCAAGCTCTACTGTCTGTTTGGACTGAAGCTAAATGTCAGTGGGAGTTTTCTATGATGTATCTTGTATCTTTAATGCTGTGAGAACCGCGAAGGTGTGCCAGGACATCACTAACAAGTTAGCCGGGTTAGGTATTCATCGCATGGATAACAAATACAGAGGAAAAAAAAGACTGTACATTGTAAAATACCACAACAACAAACGCAGCCAAGACAGAAACACTTTCCGCCGGTTCGACTCCATGGACGCGGTTTTGGGACGACCGACCAACAACTGCGGGGAGAGAACTGAGAAACCTTGTTACCAGGCAAAGATACAATGGGAAATCAAAGCATGCAGCAAGTTCCCTTCCATTGCAATATGGTTTAGGTACAGCATGGTTCCTGTACGGAACCAGAAAAGTGCCTTTAGATTGCTTGAAATTTTGATCCTTCCATTAGCAATTTGCAAAAAGAACCTGGATTCTTTCAACGGTGCAACTTTGTTCTGCTCTTTCACAGTTTTGATGCTCCTGCACTCACTAAAGATGTCAACATTGGGAATCGAAATTTTGACTGTTGTGGTCAACGTAAGATGAGGTGAGATGGGTGGTGCACCCTGAGATGATGTTCCAGCCATTGTCTTTTGATTCCTCTGATCCACGAAATGTTTTTCATCCAGAAGAGTGTAACCACTAATAGCTTCTACTCTGCAAATTGCGTACAAAGTGTAGTGTAGAATGGGTTACAGACATTGGCTCTTGGCACACAAGCACCTGCTTATCAGTGTTCCACAGCCACTGATTAACTGATCCAGGTGTGCAGTGGGAAGGACCAGAGAAAAATGCGAAGCAGCCAGGGGGCCTCAGGATTAACAATGTAAGGTATCAAACAGCTCTCGATGCATGGAGCAACAGAAGTAAGGTGTTCTGGTGTAAGCAAAATCTATAAAGGTCTATAAAGGTTACGACTAACGCTGCCTACTGAAACAGTACAGCTTTGTTCGGTTTAAAGGCCCTTATCAAAAAGGGTGTGTCTTTATGGTGGAGGAGCTGCTATCAAACACAACAAAGTGAGTGAATGAAGCAACAAAGATGGAGGAGACGAACTGAGGTCTGTCAAGACCGTCATAAGATTTACGACGAGATGCACAAAGTAAAAGCCCACACTTGCATGCACAGGCACAGATCTGTTACACAATGTCTTTCTTCCTGCCAAGACCTCAAGGTAGAAAAGAGGAACAAGGCAGAAAAGCTATTGTTACCTTTAGGGAGTACCTTTAGGAGCTGTAGCTTTCAAGAAAAAAAAAAAATTTTCCTCGATTCTGGAGTCCGACATAGACATTGTGGAAATTTCAAACATGTGCATTTCCCCATTCCGTTTATATATGGGAAGCTGCAGCCGTTTTTAATTCATTTTCTTTGTGATGTCACAAAAACCAACACATTTACACAAACATTAGCCAATAGCTCCATGTTGATGAGTTCGGGCAATAACACAGGTTGGCAGTCAGAACAGAGTCATTTGTACATATCAGTCTTAAAGGCGCAGTAACAAAAACAGCCTGTTTTATCCGTCAGGTTAGTGGAGGGTGTTGACTCTTTAAATGCATGCAAATATAGCATTAGTTAGATATGGGTTAGAGGAAATGGAACAGAGAGTTGATTGCAGTAAGTGGAGGCAGTGTCACACAACCACAAGATACACAACCACAGGAAACGCATTTTCTGCAAAGCATAACAGAAGAAAACTGTATTCTTTATGTATGAGAATGGTTATACACACACACACACACACACACACACACACACACACACACACACACACATATATTTATATATACATACACAAAAAAAATATTGTAATGGAGGGACTGTTCTGTGTGTATATTTGAAATAATCAACTTACTTGACTCATACATCGGAAAGACTATTATACAGTAATCCCCCAGTTTTACACGGATCAGGACTCGCGGACCCAGTCACACGCAGATTTTTTATGAAAACCAAACTCATCTACACAACAACGCGGGACCCGCAAATGTTCTCCACGCATTTTACTACCGAAACCAAAACACCGAAAGAAATTATTATTAATAAATTATTAAAAGAATAAATCTGTTACAAAACTATGAAAATTGTTATTTAGCATTCAAACAATGCACAATATAAAATAAAATATGAAATAAAGTATTTTACTTGGCCCCACTCATATAGAGCCTAAAAGCAAAAAAGCTTCTCTCATAAACCCAGTGAATTCAAGTGCATTTTAATATTCTGAGCGAAGTGCCTGAACACAGTGCATTCAGAACAAGTGCTTTAAAACTGCTGAAAGATAAACAACATTCTCTGTAGGTCTTTAGCAAAATAGTGTATTAATTATTTTAAATGGAGTGGGTGTGCTCGAGGGGTCTCGCCTCTTCTGTGCTCGATCGATCGCGAATAGCGTGGGATTACTGTATATAATATGAACAAAAGTAACGGGACGCCTGACCTCATTCAGATATATACACTTTCATATGGAGTTGGTCCTCCTGCTATAATGTTTCTGCCCATATTTTCTGTAACAAACTAGATAAAACATGAATACCCTGGCAGTGGCTAATAGGCTCTATGGCTTTATATTTGATTTGTAAATTTAACATTGCATTTATGTTTAAGTTAACATTGCATTAAATATATATACATATATAGCAGTATATTTATACGTTACATATCGTTCTTATCAGAAACAGACAGACATTAGCCACCTAAAATACAAACAGTAACTGTTCCCTCTATGGTAGAGCATGATCTTTAGTGTCAACTTGTGCTACTTTCTCAGGAAAACTGGCATTTGTCCCTCCTTGTATCTCCTAAAAAATGATCTAAATAGATCATATACAGTTCTGTGCAAAAGTCTCACCAAATTAACAGTTAAACACTGTTTAGATGAGCAGTGCTTTTGCATTAATATTAATTTGATCAAAATAAATTAGTAAGGAGTGATTTGATGTACAATATATCCTGTGGAAGTCCAGTATTACTGGAGTTTCCATCAGAAACCTGGTTCGACTCGATCAGCCCTTCATTAAATTAAATCAGGAGCTGCTGATGGAATTTCACAATCCAAACAACGGCTGGAGGAACCGAGGAGGAACCTGGAACCGAACCTGTGTTTTCCTCACCAGCTCACACAATATCAAAAACTATTTTAAAAACAAATCTTGATACTTTTGACCATTTTCTTGTTTATTCGCATTTATTCTAAAGTTAACTTTGCTAGAAGAAGGACATTTCATCACACCCTAGACTTTTCTACAGTACTATCTGATCATTAAAAAGTCAAAAAACTAAAGGCATGTACGCAAGTCAGGTACACTTTAACTAAAAATACTGAAGACGCATCTTTTAGTACATCAGCAGTTTTTGTACACTGGACCAGCTTTTCCCCCTGGTGCTTCAATATGTGTATACACAGGTATAATATAATCATTAGAGTTTACCAATGAACATTATTATTATTATATTTATCAGCATACATGATTATTATATTATACTGCATACATGCTCTGTCCTTCATATTATAAAGAAGCTTCTTTAAAGGACTGTTTTATGATTTTTTTTCTGTCCTGTCATAGAAAAATGTCCATTCTGAAACTATAAAACGCTCGCCAAGCTCATGGATCAAATGACAGACAAACCTGTCTCTCTAGAAGACGACAGACCCATAAGTAATCCAGAGACACTGAGATGCGTGTTTATTTTAGGGATTGAAGACAAAGAATGGAAGCGAATGGAGAGCTTCTTTGTGTGGGCCTGCTTGTGGTCAATATTTACAGCAAGGCTCACAGTTGTTTTTGGCTTTTAATTTTAAAAGAAACATGCCAGGTTTGGTAAGAATGCTCTTTATGAACATATCCTATTTACCTATTATACATATTCTTCATTACGAGTTTTAAATGAATAATTTTAAGCTCGAAAAATACTTTTTAGCAGGTTTATGTCACTTATACACGCCATCAAACGTGGTGGGCTCATACATTTTCACTGTGACATACATACAGCACCATAACATGTCATAGACACGTCTTTCAGACCTGCTTAGCTGAGTTTTAAAAATCTAATATTAAAATGTATACAAATAATAATACAGTAAATAGACATTGCATGTATGTCTATATGCTTGTTCACCTCTTCATGGAGTCCACTATTACACTGTAGATCTCATCAAATACTTTAAATACCAGGTTTAGCTCAATTAATACTTTATTAAAGTAAATGCTGATCTTCACTGGGACAGTTCAGCTGGGTCTAAGTCTAAGCTCAGAAATTCAAACAAGGCACTTACCTTGTCCAGTGATCTCAGCCAGTCTCACTTGTCCTGTGTTTGCATGGGCAAAGTGCTTTACAGCTGGGCTTGACACACACACCCTCTCGTCCTCCTCATGCCAAACAAGCAGATCTTTATGTGTATGTGTGTGTGTGTGTGTGTGTGTGAGGGATAAGCTACTGTCTCTCCTCAGGGCCCAGAGTGAATGGTGCTCACGCGGTCGCCAGCATTGTTGCAGTGAAAAAGTCAAACTGCTCAGAGCCTGTGGCGAAGAAAGAGTGACAGAGCTTCAGTTAGATTCCACAGCCTGTGAGACCGAAGAGAAAGAGCTCACACACTCTCTCTCACACACACACACACGTCACTGCAGGAGGGCGGGAGGGAAGGAGGTAGAGAAAGAGGAGAGGCACTTCACATGCCTTCCCTTGCAACAAATGTACACTTTTTTTGGTAAACTGGCTTAGGCCTCATCACCCAGCCAGCCTGAGACAAGCAGAGGGGTTGGAGCTGCTGTAGAAACGATGTTTATTTATTTATCAATTCCCCAGCACGTTTTAGCCTAATCCCCATATGCAGCAGCTGTACTGCACGGCTGATTAGCACACAATGACAAGGACAGGTTTTTCCTGAAGCACCCTCACAAAAGAGCTTAATAAGAAGCTGCTGAAATGTATGATGCGTGTGCAACTGTCTGATGCACCTGCAAAAATAATAGAAAGCCAGTAAGTGTTTTTATTTCACATTAATATTACTAAATGTACTAAATAAGACTATAAAATGAATACAAATAACATTCTATGAGACATTTACTGTTCAGTATATCAGTGAGTTCTTGTGGAAGTCCAGTATTACTGTAGTTTCCTTCAGAAACCTGGTTTGACTTGATCCGTCCTTCATTAAAGTTAATCAGGAGCTGCTCATGGAGTTTCAAACAATGGCTGGAGGAACCGAGGAGGAACCTGGAACCGAACCTGTGTTCTCCTCATCAACTCCTTTTTACAAACAAAACAGATCTTGATCCTTTTTTTTTTTTTTTACTGATTACTTGTTTGATTGTATTAATGCAAATGTAAACTTTGCAAAGAGAAAAACACTTTAAACTATTTGCATAAGTGGACAGACTTGTGCACAGTACTGTATGTATGTATCTTAGTACAAGATTAACATTTCCATGGAAGAATTCCTGAGTTTGTGAACGTGATGATACTTAAGCTGCAGAACAGGTAAAGCAGTGCCTTATCATGAATAACATCTCGACTGCAATGTTGTAAACGCACGTCCTCTCATGCTCTATTGCTTTTGAACAACAGTAAAATAAAGAATATAGAGAAAAGAAAGAAACAGTAAAGATGCCGCAGATTTTATGCCAATTGGCCTTTTATATATTTGATCGAGGCCTAAAGCTCAGCTCACTTTTAAAGTTTGTACCTGATCAGATGTGATTGCATGTCATTAGGTTCCAGTCAGTCTGCAAAACATCTTATTCGTTGATTAAACCAAACCGGCTGCAATAAAAATCCGATTAAGTGATCTAATGTATTTATATAGTTTTGTGACTTTTCTCAGCCAATCAGATTGTACTAACTGACAGTTGTGTCACATACATTGCATCATTTGATACATTTATATTTATATTGCTGGATACAGCATTATAGATTCATACATATACACTGTACATACATTTGTGTGTGTGTACATACATCCCTCACGATGCTGACTGCTCCAATAAACTGAACAAATAATTTATATGAACATCATTTTGACATTTTTTTGAGTTGTAATGAAAAATGTTTAGTCGTTTTAATAAATCAACTATTAATAAACAGCTGTGGACGGCGTTCAGCAGGTGCTCTTTGACTTCTTTTGGTTAATGAGTTTTCTAAGAACGAGGAAACACAAGGAGTTTACGGTCAGGGCCGTTTGGGACAGAGCAGCTGGCCGAGATCAGGCCCAAAAACTTAGGAGGACTCCTTTAATCCACAATGTAATAAATGTACAAGTGTGGTCCTACTTTAACCTCCTTGTATTACATTGTATTCAGGAAGACTCAAGCTGCCATATAAGGAAACGGGTTTTCCAGGAAAGAATGTGGGACAAGCCTCGGCACAAACCAGCCGCTTTAAAGGCCGTCTGTAGAGTTTCTGCATTCCTATTTATTCGTTTTGAGACCACTGATAGACAATGCAAAATTCAACTACAGCCTTACCTTCATGCGTTTGCTTGGTGAAATTCTTACCACCATAATTACTTGTAAAATAGTGGTAAATAAAAACGTTTCAGGTATATCATACCTTACATACACCTTTTTTGTCATGGACATAAAAAAAACATGCTTTAGGCCAAACCATTAAATGCCTCAGAAATACAGACAGTGTATTCATAACCATTTCATCGAATAATTCTCTGTTAAGGAGCTTTTTAACTATTTTTGACATCTGGTTCCATTCACCACCACTGCAAACAATTCCGACTGAGAATGTTTCCCAGGAAACAAGCATTTCACACTGAATTCACTCTAAATAACAACTCAATCATTCATGAATTTTGAAAAGTCAATTTAACCTCAAATTGAGGATTGACAAATAGGAACAATGTTTATCCCCCCTTAAGCTGGACAGACTTGACTTTGGGATTAAGTTAAATCAGGCTGATTAATAACGTTTTGTGAAATATCCCTCCAGTTTGAATGAGGGGAAATCACCGAGGAAGCAAAACTATGGTGTAAAGTTTCTGGTTTAAAAAACGTTCTACATCTTTAGTGAACACTGGCGCCATCTTGTGGTCGCCCCACCAGATGCAGGTGCAGGTAATTCCAGATGATCAGGCGGTGATCAGTATACTGAAGCTGCTGAATACTGAGTGGTTAGAGCTCCTTTATCTAAGCAACTTGTATCTTTAGGCACTTTGCAGCCTGTCAAAGTAAAAAAAAATGTTCTCATTTCATTTAATCTGCTGAATATAACAAAGATAAGACAGTATTTTTGCACCAACTACGGGGATTCAAAGAAACTATATAGAGAGGAGACGTTCAAGTAGTCATACATGAACACAGCACAGTGTGAACAGTGAAATTCTTTCTCTGTATTTAAACTTCCTACTGCCAGGAGTGTCGAACTCCACATATAATCCTAACATGTTAAACAGGATGTCCACCTTAAACGTTTAGGCTACAGCACGATGGACCAGCAACCAGCAACATTTTATTTATTTACTCATTTTACGTTTGCCCAATTTTCTCTGCTATTTAGACGCAATCAAATCCTACCCTCGTGTTAGGCCTCTTCGTACCGCACCACCAGGTCCTTACTTTATTAGCAAATCGGAACTTCTGACTCATTTTTGTTCGTTTCATGTCAAAAATGTAAATTATTGTTTACTTTTTTGTACACTAGAACATAGACACAGTAAAAAAAAAAAAAAACCTCCTCTTTCAAATTACAATAAAATACACTATATGGACAAAAGTATTGGGACATACCTGTCTATCAGGGTTTGGGCTAGGCAGCTTATTTCCAGTGATCTTAATGCTTTAGCAGACCAAGATATTTTAGACATCATGCTTCCAACTTAGCGAGCACAGTTTGTGAAGAACCTTCTCTATTCCAACATCTAAGCAAGCTCCATAAAGACATGGTTGGATGAGTTCGGTGTGGAAAAACTTGCCTGGTCCACCCTGACCGACCGCAACCCCATCCAGCACTTTTGGGATAAACTGGAACGGAGATTGCGAGCCAGGCCTTCTTGTCCAACATCAGTGAGGGGCCTGCTAAAAGCTCTACAGAACGAATGGGCACACATTCCCACAGAAATGCCCGAACCTTGTGAAAAGCCTTCCAAGAAGAGTGTAAGCTGTTATAGCTGCAAAGGTGGACCGACTCCATATTAAAGTAAATGGATTTGAATGCAATGTCATTAAAATTCCATGTTGGTCTAGTAGTTAGCAGTCCCAGTGCGTTGTCCATATAGTGTATCTTCTCGCTTACACCATACAACTTTCATGTATTCAGAAAGTTTAGAATTTGCAACGAGTAAGACGTACATAAAAATGACACCTTACCTTTCTGCTGCGAGTGGAAAACTGTTTAGTGTCTCTTTATGTTTAGATTTAACGTTGGATTCACTGTTTGAAAGGGTGAACGGGTTACTGTTATTTAAATTATATATTTATAAGTAAGTTCTGACACCATAATCTGATGGGGTCTACCTGTATCTGACCCTGCGTGACGTCACTTTCCTTGCTAAGCAACAGCTGGTGTGCCACAGCAGCTAATTTCGACTTTAGTGTACAAAACAGAACACAAACACCATAAATAACCTTATTAAAATTACATTTCACGCCACAGGCTGTTTGGTCCGATTCAAACTCCAAACCTGTCGTTGAGTAAACTTTCGGCGCAGTAGGTGTGTGTAGGCCGACAAGCATTAATGCTAAACTTTGTTTGCTAGGCAGGAATGAACAGGATGGGCTCCGAAACGTTTTACAGATTAGATCAAAAATAAATTCAGGAATGTCCACATAGATTTCCACAATATTATCATTCTGAAAGGTTTACATGGTTTTAACACTGTAATCTTGTGAAACCTATGTATGATGCAAAGTTGTCCACTCTAGAAGGTTATATGCAGTGTACTGTTTAAATACTGTCTATTTATTGTCTGTCTATTGTCTACTGTTTGACACTTGCACTCTGTTGAATGTTGTATGTTGCAATATGATGCATGACGGTCCATGGATAAAAATCATAGTATGTACATGTTCATGGCTGCTGATGACAATAAAGTAACTTTGCACCTAAAAACAGATCATGTGGATTAAAATGAGCAGAAAAAAGAATTTTGTTTATATAATAAGATGGTGTTCTGTAGAGGATTTTACTTCACTCAGGAAAATCAAGAATTTGACCTAATGGGGTTCAGATTTTTTACTTATGACTGTATGTGTTCCATTACTTCTTGTTTATATAAAGGTTGGAAAAGGTCCGCTGACAGATTCCAGAGGTAACTAACAGACTACTTTGCTGTCTGAGGGGAAAAGGCTGCTGATCATAGTGCAAAATCACATTTAATTTCAATAAATACAACAACAAATCAACAGGGAAACTCGCAGGAATTCAAATATCTACAAACAGTAGCACCATGCACGTTCATCAGACAAACCAGCAATGACAACCGCGGTTTAGTCAGTCAACCTGGAGCACAAACACAAACACTGGACTCTCTACAGAAACATTATCGACCTCTTACGGATCTGACGGCTCCTCTTCGTTGCTATTCTTTTGTTCTAACATGAGCACAACAGTTTAGGTGGGATCTTTTTTTACCTGCTGGTTACAGAATGCAAAAACACACCGCTTCTTCTTTAGAACGCTGATTTCTTCAGAACACTCATGGAACCATGGAAGCAACTTCATTCTAATTCTACGTAACCCACTGAACACTTACAGAGGTTAACAGAACAGCAGAACACACATCACTGTACAGTCAGTTTTACTCTGAAAGCTGTGTGTATCTTGTGCTTGTTTCCAGGTGGGTGGAGACGTTGATCTGGCCGAGCTGCGAGCAGCTTGAGGAGGAAGGCATTTTTTGATGTAAATCAGGAGAAGCACCGATTATTGGCTCAGATTGGTCAACTTCAAGTTCCTGTAGTCGATCCTCAGCCTCCTGACTGAGGCCTAACATCCCGAGGCAGGAGATTTCACCGGACCTTTCTGCTTCTGGTTGGTAATGATGCACCAAAGTAAATGACACTCTTATTTCCATATCTGAACAAGCTTGATTCAAACACGAGGATGGGTTGCGACAGAATGGTGAAGAGCGGTGACTCCATCTCTAAGCAACCCGGTCTGACCTCTTCATCCCAAGGCACTGGCAGGATCAGACAGCTGGCGGCTGACTGGTGAGGAGAGGGAAGAAGTCAGTCTTGGCTGGCGCGTCTCTTCTCCAGCTTCTGCTTCAGCTCTTCCGTGAAAGCTGCTGATGGAGCAGAAGGAGGTTAAAGAAGTGCATTAGCGGTATAACCATAAAGAGAACTTCTCTCAATCTGCTCAAAGCACATCCAGCTCTGTATTAACCCATAGTTCCCTACGTTTAAGACACAGCATGATTCATAACAAAAGAAAAGTTCTTCACTATGAACAGAGATTTTAGACAGCACTTGAGCTGGTGTTAAATTGAGCTAAATTAAGAGCAGCGGTTCCCAACCTGGGGTCTGGGTCCCCCTTAGGGGGATGCTAGAGATCACAGGGGGTGCGCACAATTTTATCTGCACAGAGGTTACTAAAATTATATTTGTACATATTAAATTTATAATATCCCAATGTCTGAGAAACATACGTGTGTGTGTGTGTATAAGAGTATAAGAAGAACAAACTACAACTGCTGTTTATTTTTGTAAATAAAAGTTTTCAATTAATCACTTTATTCTTTTTGTGTGTCTATGCGGGTAGGGGTTGGGGGCCCTGGCTTGTCTTGGACACAGGCAAGGGGGGCTTCAAGGAAGTTATAAACCACGGTGCCACCTTCATGAAGATCTGTATGCAGTTTGAGCGGGTTGGGCTATTTAGGTGACTACAGAGGTCTATTTTGCCAGGTTTGTGGTTTGTTAGCCTTACAGCTGCAGTTCTGTAACTTTCAAAAAGCTGCTAAACACTATTCTTCTGTTCTATTTTTTTATCCATAATGTTCATTCATTCATTTTTTGTAACCGCTTAATCCCTACTAGGGTTGCAGGTTATCCCGTGGCTTACAGCCGCGAGGCAGGGTCTCACCCTGGGCGGGGCGCCACCCACCACAGGACACACACACCATTCTCTCACACCTATGGTCAATTTAAAATACCCAATTCACAGACATGCGTATCTTCTGACTGTGGGAGAAAACCAGAGAACTCTGAAACTATTATCTATAAAAATGAATGGAAGTGAAATAGTAACAGTGATTTTGTGGCCTGCATTTTGTTAGCGCCTTTGTTTTTTATGTAATTTAGGATTTTTTTTGGAGATCGTGCTCTACGACATAATGTGCCGGCAAGTGTGGGAATAAAACAGTCAGTGCGAGGAAAAAGGGGTACATTCTGGGTGCAGGTGCAAACCATAAATGTACCATCAAAAGTATAACTTGGCCCTTAAAGTCTAATTCTGTACCTTTTAAAAGGTCCTTTTTATTACTGAACTGGAATCCAGACACAGTATACAGAATCAATGCAACTCAAAAAAATATAACAGGAACAGAATGTAATTATGCTACCTACCTAAATGTGCTGATGACGTGGATGTAGGAATGCATGTGTGTTGCCATGTTATGTGTGTTATGAATATAGTGTTGAAGTGGGTCAGTGGTAGGTGGAAGTCATCCTTTGAGTATCTGTGCTCCACCTTTACAGTTAATTTGTTTCCAGTGACACACAAATGGGACGATACTATTAATGCTACTTTAAGGGGAACCAGGCCGCTTCCTATTTCTCTCGCAAAATGCTAAAAGGTGAGTCATGGAATCGGAGTGACCGGAGCAAAAACGACTGTTAGAACGTGCCACAGCTTAAAACATTTAAAACAAGCGCGTTCGTAAATTTTCCCCAAAGGATCCAGAGGAACCCGTTCTTTTTAGACTATCACACGAACCTTCTAGTAGAGATGGGGACTCTAGTCTGAAACTCGGACTTGAGTCGCACAAACAAAGACTTGTGACTTGACTTTAGATTTGCCCTCAGCGCCTTGAGACTGGACTCGGTGCTGTGACTCGTGAGTCATAACTCGTAAACCATGTTCATTTCATGGAATTATTTATTTATATCTTGCACTCTTTCCACGGACCCAAAAACCGTTCACCTCGCCCCGGTGTCCCATTACTTTTGTCCGAGGTGAACGCAGAAAAAAAAGTTACTGTAATTTAAAGAACATGTAATAACAACAAGTTCTTGCTTTAAGTAACTGTCCATATACTTTTGATCTGTCCATATATTTTTGGACACCTACAGTCGCTTGGACCTTGTTTTGATCCTATTCTCTGGACATGCTGTAACTCAGTTCAGTAAGTTTAAAGCAGGCCGGGGGTGTGAGTTTATTTAGCTTCCTCTGTTGGTTAGGAAGCGAGGGAAGTTCTGTTGTATTTTTTCCACTTGTTTGTTGTTTTAATTTGCTTCCCTGATCCTTGAGCTGAGATTGTTTATTATTTTGCCCTTCTTCAGCCCGAAGCCCTAAAAGTGCAGGTGGGTATTTTTCTCAGACGGCAGAAACTTCCCCTCATTCTGTTCATCTGAAAGCGTGTGTGAAGAGTGTGAAGAGAAAGAGTTTGTGTGCCCTCGTCAGGTTTTGCATAGTTTAATGCACCATTTTGTCTTTTTTTCAACATATTGGGATGAAAAACAATATAAAAGAAATGGATAAATTGCAAAGACATGAAATAAAATTACATTTTAACGTTAAATGTAGCCAATCAATAGAAACTGAACACAACTGTGCAGAAAATATCATTTTCAAGGGTGTTCTCAGTAGAGAATGTGTTCTTATTTTCAATTTTTAAAAAAAATCAAAGAAACCATGATTTGACTGGGAGTCGAAGTTTTTGCTTTAACTTGGCTAGTGTGTGCCTATAGGTCTGTGTGTGTGTGTGTGTGTGCAATTGTGTGTTAATAGTTACTCTGTGACAGTGGCGATGGAGAGAGAACCAGTCGTCTCATTGGGCTGGACGGAGAACCCGGAGGGCTTAATGATCTGAGGGAGGGGCTGGGAGACCTTAATGTCCACCTCTCTGGTCCTGTTCAAGACAGATACACACACACACACACACACACACACACACACTACGTTCACTAGATTGCATTTTCATGAGTAAATGCAAGTGTTATTGCGTGGTTGTTAGAAAACCAATGTTTGGGACTAGACACTGATTTTATGGCCAAAAAATACTGCTCACAGCGGGATATCAAAACAATGCCTCTTCTGACCCTCTTCACTCAGATTCTCTTTACCTGAACCACAGAAGGGGGCATTACCTCGCTGTCTCTTATCAAGCTAAAAACAGCTGGTTAAAAACGTCTGGATAAAAACGGCTGAACGTTGGTGGAGCGATCTGCATTTGCCCAAAAACAGGTGAGGCTGCACTCATTGGATTATTTTTAATTGAACTGTATATTGAGGCTGTATATGAGCTCCACAGGAATAGTTGGTGATTTGCAGCCGCAAAACCCGTGAAGACAGACTATTTCGGCTCTACCACCTTGGACCACAAAAATCAAATTTCTAAATGATCAATACTCAGCTCCTGATCAACCGATCCAATACAATTTATTTCAATACACTCGCAATAAACCGGATATTACCGAATATTTTAGCATTGAAACTTTGCAGAAATTCAGTATGGCCTTGGACAAGAAGCGGCGCCTTTTTCGGAAACAAAAAGATGAAGAAATAAGAAAAGTTAAGAGGAACATATTATTTTGCTAAATTGCAGTCAGGTCTGTAGGACACTGTGTGTTTTTGCATGTGTGGGACTGATTGTGTGGTTGTGTACCTTTCGGAGGCAGCGCGGGGCCTCTGGAGAAAGTGCCTGAGCGTGCGCAGTGAAGAGTTCGCTCTCCGTTCTCATCATTAGACGAAATGTACGCTGGTGGGATTAAAGCACACAATTCAGCACAGTGATTTCTCATTAGTACCTAAAAACAAAGCTCAATATTTCATTGTAAATGAAGACAAATGAAGGCAAAAGGAATACACATCTACAGAGAACCCACTTAAATTTTAGTGTGTGAATTTTAGTGTGTTTAATTTGAGTAATTTTTTCTAAACAAACAATTTTTATTAAGTCATTGAAATATTGACTTGGAAAATAACTGGCAGGGCTGCTGTACTAATAAGCATTTGGGTGCTGAAAGAACATGTTCTTATTGGTGAGCTGAGCCAAATGCTGTATCTGACTCACTGCAAAGAGCAGCCAGGTCCATTATTAATGTATGTGCAGTCGATTTGTGGATGTGTGCGCAGTCAGGACTGGCCTAGCCCAGTCTAAACCAAACGAATATCAAGAGAAATGGAAATTGTGAAAATACAAAACACTTATTAATAAAACCTTATTAAAAATCGTAAGGGGACTTCATTCATTTAATTTTCACTCTTAATGTAAAATTAAAATTCAAACGTCTGTGTGTTCGTAGGGCATGTGTATTCACTGCATGCGTGTTTGTGTGCATCAGTCATACTGATGTTCTCTTCGTAAGGCTCCTCCAGTAGGAAAGGCTGAAGAGTTCCTGCTGTCTTCTCTACCAGAGCGTTAATGACATCATGCAGGGTCGGACAGGGAATCTGAGGGGAGAGAGGAGAGAGGGAGAGAGAGAGAGGGAGAGGCAGAGAGACAGACAGGGAGAGAGAGACACAGAGAGAGAGAGAGAGAGAGAGACAGAGGGAGAGAGAGAGAGAAAGACAGCGGGAGAAAGGGAGGGAGAGAGACAGAGAGAGAGAGAGAGACAGAGGGAGAGAGAGAGAGAGGGAGACAGAGGGAGAAAGTCAGAGGGAGAAAGGGAGGGAGAGAGACAGAGAGAGAGAGACAGAGGGAGAGAGAGAGAGAGGGAGAGAGAGAGAGAGGGAGACAGAGGGAGAGAGAGAGAGAGAAAGTCAGAGGGAGAAAGGGAGGGAGAGAGAGAGAAAGTCAGAGGGAGAAAGGGAGGGAGAGAGACAGAGGGCGAGAGAGAGAGAGGGAGAGAGAGAGAGAGAGACAGACAGAGAGAGAGAAGGAGAGAGACAGAGGGAGAGACAGAGAGGGAGAGCAAGGGAGAGAGAGACAGAAAGGTCATACCCTTCAGTCTTTCAACTCATCTCACTGTCTGCATTTATCTCTTTAGAAAAGACGGATCCCTACATACCGGGTTCTCTACGTCAATGATGTAACCGCCCTGCTGCTTCTGGGTCACGCGGTAGTGTCTGAACACTGAGCTGGTGGAGGAGACATTCAGCACAACACAAAATGTTCAGAAATCAATCGTAAAGTGGGTGAGTGAGTAAATAAGAGACTGAGTGACAGGAGGACAGAAACATGTGTCCTAAAAAGAGACTGCATCCCTGTAGCAGATTTTAAAGCCCTTTTACTTGTTTTTAAAGTTCTAAGTGGCCCTGCAGCAGCTGTGGACCTCACTGAATATACGTCTGTTTATGTTCCAACACATAAACTTCACCTTCTGCAAACTTCCTGTAAATTCACTCCAGAAATTATAGAAAGGCACAAAAAGGTGGACAGGCCTCTTTCTGTTAGATCATGTGTTTCAGTCTATACTGCTTTTGGCTTTCTGAGGCACAGCCAACCAGAACAGACATCATTTACATACAGTTGTAGGCAAACATCTACAGTGCTGTACAAAAGTCTTATGCTCCTACAAAAACAATAGTTGAAAACTGTTGGTGGGCTGTTTTCTCATATTCATTTTACTAAATAGTACTAAATTAAACAAAAAAAGAATAGATACAAATAGCAGTACACAGTAAATTGTTATGTTCTGTTCAGTATATCAGTGTGTTCTTGTGGAAATCCAATTTTACTGTAGTTTCATCAGAAACCTGGTTTGACTTCATTAGTCCTTTATTAAATTAAAGCAGGAGCTGCTGATTTCACAATCCAAACAACGGCTGGAGGAACCTGGAACCGAACCTGTGTTCTCCTCACCAGCTCACACATAACTACAATTTTAAAAACAAAACAAATCTCGATACTTTTTACTGCTTTCTTGCTTGTTTGCATTTATTCTAATGTTCATTTTGAGACAGAAAATGTTCACACCCTGAGAACAAGCTGCTAGAGAATTTTGGACTGTACTGTACATATTCAACATAAAATCTGATTATTATTAAACATAAAAGCAGCCCCACCCCACCGCACCTCAAGTCATTAAAATGTAATACATTTAATGAATTAAATTATATATATATATATATGAAAAAACTCTGAAAAACAAAACCTCAGAGCACTTTGTGAAGAGTGTGTGCTCTTTCGTGTCGTACCCATTTAGGTCTTGTCGTGTAGTGACTGCGAGCGACGTCCCGTCTCGGCCTGGTCTCAGCAGCATGTTCCCACAGTCTGGGTGTCTCTCTAACAGCACCTCTGCTTCTGTGCGAGAGACGGGCCTGAAACACCTGCTCCAGAAAACAAACAAACACACACACACGCACACGCATGATTTACAGTCCTCCATGTAAACATTATTCATAGCCATTCATACACCCATTAAATCTTGTCTAATTGTAATCCCAGTCTCTGCAAATATGCAGGTGGTCACATATACACTGTTGTGCAAACATCTGAGGCACCTGTGCAAACTGTTTAAACCCCATTTATCTGAACAGTGTGAGACTTCCTGTCAGCAGTTCACAGAATAAATGCAAGAAAGCACTCAATAATATCAAGATTTGTTTTTGCAAAAAGTACTTGAGCTGGTTCAGTTCCAGGTTTCACCTCCAGCCTTTGTTTGGATTAGTGAAACTCCCATCAGCAGCTCCTGATGTAATCTAACGGAGTACTGATTGAGCTGCACCAGGTGTTTGAGGTATTTGATGAGAACTACAGTGTGATACTGGGTTTCCATGAGGAGGTCTGGGAATGACTATGCAAACACAAAGACACCATTTACTGTATAGATACTGGTTATATTCTAATAGTAGCTTTAAAGGCATTCACTGCTCTGATACATGGGTTGAAATGTGACTTTCTCAGGTGTCTAGGACTTTTGCACAGTACTGTATGCCCAAGTTTGCACAGATGTGACACTCACGCAGGAATCTCCCCCACCAGGGGCAGGGAGAGAGGAGAGGAGGGGGCTCTGGCGACCAAGCGTTTTCGTCTCTGTCTCTCTTTCTCCACCACTTCCTTCAGCATGTGTATTTGCCCGGGCAGCAGCGTCAGAGTCGTGGGCACCGCCAGCTAAGAACCAGACAAGAACTTCTTGACCACTCAAATACACTCAAGTCCAGACTGTGCTTTCCTTACTGTAAAAACAAACTTTATTTAATAAGCAGATTTCTGTTAGTTTTTAAGTGCACAATATCTCTTTATCTATAGTACACTATATGGACAAAAGTACTGGGACACATTTGTTTGTCTGGGTTTGGGCTAGGTCCCTTACTTCCAGTGAAGGGCAATCTTGATGCTCTGGAAGACATTTTGGACATCATGCCTTTACTATTCCAGCATGACTGTGTCCCAGTGCACAAAGCGAGCTCCATGAAGACATGGCTGGATAGAAAAACTTGACTGGCCCACACAGAGCCCTGACCTCAACCCAATCCCACCCATTTGGAATGAACTGGAATGGAGACTGCGAGCCAGAGCTTCTCGCCCAACATCAGTGTCTGACCTAATAAATGCTCTATAGAATGAATGGGCACAAATTCCCACAGAATCTTGTGGAAAGCCTTCCAAGAAGAGTGGAAGCTGTTAGAGCTGCAAAGGTGGACCGACACCATATTAAAGTATATGTATTTGTATGCAATGTCATTAAAGTCCCTGTTGGTGTAATGGTCAGGTGTCCCAAGACTTTTGCACAGTTTTTTCCAGCAAATAATTTAGCTTCTAAGCATGTAACCTTCAATTCAGTATTAAAAAATGAAGTACATGCTTCTTGTTTATGTTTTAAGTAAATAATCTGTGGAAATAAGACTAATATCACAAAGAACTAACACTAATATGTGACCCGATCTGCCGTAATGAGTCGGAAGTCGGCGTTCTATTTATTGAGATACGGGCTGATTATGTTAAAACCCTTAAAAAATATATAGATTTTTCTTTTTTTGGTGTTATATGAAAGAAAAGGTCTTCAAAATTGATCTCTCAAAGTTTCATCATTAGAAATAACTGTGAAAATGTACTTAAATGGCTGTTTAAGTTGAGCTGCAGCTCTCCAATCTTACAAAAATATGAATTATTTGATAAGTATTTAATAAATATTTTGAAATAATTGAAGCTTCAGTCTGATTTAATATATT